>NW_026470445.1:0-57322 GCF_026875155.1 Cherax quadricarinatus | reverse complement strand
ACTTACACAAGTGGTTATAGCTTCAATGATGATTACAGCCACTAAGATCATTTAAAAAGAGATCTGTAAAAAAAAAAAAGAAAAAATATACTATAAACAAAACCCACAAAAGAGAAACATGAGGAACTTTGGAGGTGAAAACTGCAGTAAAGGCCTGTTGGCCCTTACTTACGAACAAAGAAAGTAAGAACAGTGCAGGAGCCTTTGGCCTATACTAGGCAGGTCTATTACATTTCATCCCAATAACAAAAACATTTGCCGCAACCCCAATTTTTTTCAATGCTACATAAGAAAAAGCTTGATTTGGCATATGTTAAATTCATCACAGAGACTAAATACGGGACACGTCTGAGCAGGATCACCTCTAAGTCAAAGTACAATGGTCACCTCTGAGTTAAAAACAGTCTCATCTCAAAGCTAAGTACAGGTCGAATCTGTTGCTAAGTACAGGGTCGCATCTGTCTAAAACAGGTCCAATCAATCTAGAATAGAACAAATCCAATCTTGAATATGCACGACTTTCACAATCACGTTTTTCAAAAACAAATTATTTTGCCAAATATTATTTTCAAAGTGCTGTCTCAAGAAAAAGCTTGGTAATCTATTTACTCGTGGTTTAATAAACGATCAAATCCAATTGCCTCCTCCCTAATGTATTTATCCAACCTAAATTTTAAATTACACCGAGGTTTTAAGCGTCAACAACTCTATCTAATGTAGACCTTTTTTTCCCATAAATTTCCCTAATTCAAACCTAGCTACAGCATTTTTAGTATGTATTGTAAAGAATACAGACAATATGCAAAGTAAAAGAACACATTTGCAACTAAAGTTACATTTCATAAAGTGTGACATTAGTTGCACTTTTGTCCTTGGTGTTTTTCCATAAGAACATAATAAAGAGGAACACAGGCAGCAAACAGGCCTGTTTGGCCCATACTAGGCAGGTCCTTTACAATTCATCCCACTAACAAACATTTGAACCAACCCAATTTTCACAATGTACCCAAGAAATAAGCTCTGATGTTTCAAGTCCCACTCCAATCCAACCCTCCCACTTCATGTATTTTATCCAACTAAATTGAACTACCCAAAGTCCTAGCCCTCAAAAACCCAACTAGGTAGTCTGTTCCACTCATCTACTACCCTATTTCCAAACCAATACTTTCCTAGTCCTTTCTAAATCTAAAACTTATCTAATTTAAATCCATTACTAGCCGGGTTTCTCTTCTTGAGAAATATCCTCAATGACCTTTGTGAATATCCCCCTTTATTAATACCTAGGAACATTAATAAGGATGAACACTGCATCAGGCTTGTTTGGCCCATACTAGGCAGTCTTTTACAATCCATCGGCCCCACGACACAACATTTGAGATACAACCCAATAACCTATCAGTTGGCCACTTATACACTCGATCAGTCTCCCCGTCATTCTTCGTCAAACAAATGAATGTCAACTTAAGAGTCTTCAAATATTTCTTCATAAAGAAGATTTCTAAGGCTAATGATTAATTTAGATCATCCTAGCTGAATGTCCCCTTCTAACGAATTTTATGTCCATTCTGGTAATATAGAGACCAGAATTGAGCTGCATAATCTAGGTGAGGCTTACTAATGA
Organism: Cherax quadricarinatus; assembly: GCF_026875155.1. NCBI lineage: Eukaryota > Metazoa > Arthropoda > Malacostraca > Decapoda > Parastacidae > Cherax > Cherax quadricarinatus. The sequence continues at coordinate 55,701 of NW_026470445.1, read as the reverse complement.
GTATAAAGCTGCCAAGCAAATGACCTCTGGACAGGATATTCATAAAATAAGGTTGAATCATCCCATGTATTTCCAACCTTTAAATTTATTCTGACTATGGAACTGAACTTCTCCAATCTCAAATCAATGTGATGTGACTTGATTACATCGTCTTCATATCTCTACATGTTCCTGCCTACTTTCTGTATCGACTGAAGAAGCCTACTGTGAAGGCGATACGGTTTCAGGAATAAAGTTTTGCCTAACTGTTTTGCCTGTGAGTATTACCTACCAACCTCTCATATGTATACCAGACACTGCAACACAAATATGGCATCTTAGTACAGAAAACACCTCTTGTAATTTATGGCTCTTGCACATGATTGGACAAGATATCAGACCTTATTTTTTAGGGAGCATGAAAATTTGATTTGGCAAATGCTTTGTTAGTGGGATGGATTGTAAAGGACCTGCCGAGTATGACCCAACAGGCCTGCAGCAGTGATCCTCCTTTCTTATGTTCAATTAAAGGAACGAAACTAGTCTTTATTTTCTCTCTTCTGTTAAGTCAGTGTGCCTTTTGAAGTAACTGTCCAGTGTGATGATAAGTATTGAGGTGAATGTGCATTATAAACGAAGAACTAGTTACTGAAGGCTCATAGGAAATTCTTGCCTTTGTTTCAAATCGTCGTTCCCAAGTACTTCAAGATGGATATGTCACAAATTTCAGAGGTTACTTGATCTTCGACGAGAAGGAAGAGCATATTCTGAATGTCGAAGAAAAAGCTAAATGCTATGGAAGAATTAGAAATTTGCCTGCAAGATATGTACTAATTAGAAATACTCTCAAAAAAGTTATATTTCAGAAAACAATTGCACTTCCTGTTAACGTTTCCAAAAATCTTCTACTTTTGGCAGAACACAGTCATTCGGAGGATTGTGGCAAAAGCACCACAAATATCACAATATTTATGGATTCTTGATTGAGACTTCCAATCATTCTGCGATATAAATACAGAAACAATGATCAAATGTATCCAAAGCATGATTGCAGTTGTATTCATTAATATTGATAACCGACACAAAGCTTTTAGTGACAAGATTTTCTCAATAAAGAGTCTCAATAATGACGTCTTTGAAATATTCCAAGTATTTTGCCAATAAAACAATATTATTATGTAGAGCATTGAGTTAGCAGGCCTAGTTGGGCCCACGAGAGGAAGACCTAGTCACTTTCTGTCTATGCCGATCTGACTCCTACTTAGTCAGTTACAGCTTCATATCCACCCAAAACAAGGAGCACAGAATACGACCTACAATTCTGTATTTATCTAACAAATTTTCAAAACTACACATGTTTTAGCTTCATTGATGATACAGAGCACATAGATCATTAAAAGAGATCTGTAAAAAAAAAGAAAGAATATACTATAGGGGGCAAAACCACAAAAGAGAACCATGAGAACTTGAGGTGAACACTGCAGTAGTGAGGCCTGTTGCCCAAACTAAGAACATAAGAAAGGAAGAACATGCAGGAGGCTTGTTGGCCTATACTAGGCAGTGTCCATTACAATTCAATCCCAATATCAAAACATTTGCCCAACCCTATTTTCAGCTACATAAGAAATAAGCTCTTGATGTGCATATAGTCATCCACTGACTAAATACAGGTCACCTCTGAGCTAAGTACAGGTTTCCTCTGGATCTAAGTACAGGTCACGTCTGAGCTAAGTACCAGGTCCAACGTCTGAGCAGGTCACCTCTAAACCACTTTACAGACAAACCTGATATTTTAGCTAAAATATTTCATGGATTTCAATTTTTTTTTATCAAATTGCTGATTGGAATTGAATTTTACGCTGAATGTAACTTAAATATGACATTTTAGTGTAGTATTGAGTCAATACAATATTTCAAGTGTGAAAATCCATGTATTTTAGCGTAAAAAGAAAATTTGTGTGAAAAGTGCTCAAAATCCTCACAAATCGTTGAAAATATGCAGTAAAACATCATTTTTAATTACCTATTTTTTCGATTTTTCAATGCTTTTTGGTATTTTTAAAAAAACATTAAATATATGACAATGCCTGAAATATACGAAATTACAATGAAGCATTGAAAAAACCGAAAATAGTGGTAAAATGATTGTTTTACACTGCATATTTCGACGACGATTAGGAGATTTTTGGCACTTTTTACAGAAACCTTTCTTTTAGCTAAAAATACATGGATTTTCATATTTAAGTTGACTTTCAACTTTCAGGCATAAAAAATTCAATTCCATCAGCATTCATGATAAAAAAAGTTAGAAAAAATCCATGAATTTTAGCTAAAATATTATTTCGTCTGAAAAGGTGTTTTTAAAGCTAAAAATCGTCGAAATATGCAGTAAAACATCATTTTATACCAGAAAGGAGGAATGGGTGGTTTAACATTTTTTTCGATGTTTCAAATGCCTTTTGGCATTTTTAACAAAATTATGAAATATATGAAATCTTGAAATAACCTTGAAATACTGAAGCATTGAAAAAATCGAAAAATATGGTAAAATGATGTTTTGCTGCATATTTCGACGATATCGAGCATTTAGAGCACTTCTAGCAATTCTGATAAAAAAAGTTAGAAAATCCATGAATTTTAGCTAAAATACAGGTTTGTCTGAAAAATGTTGTAAATGCTAAAAATCGCGAAATATGAAGTAAAACATCATTTAAACCCTATTTTTTCGATTTTCAATGCTCACTATTTCATATATTTCAAGCATTTCATATATTTCATGTAATTTTTTAAAAATAACCAAAAGCATTGAAAAAATTCGAAAAACAATGGTAAAATGATGTTTTAAACCTGCATATTTGACATTTGGAGATTTTGAGCACTTTTCACACAAACCTTCTTTTTAGGCTAAATACATGGATTGTTCCACACTTGAAATATATATTGACTCAATACTACAGAAAAATGTCATATTTAAGTTACTTTCAGCATAAAATTCAATTCCATCAGCAATTCTGATAAAAAAATTTGAAAATCCATGAATTTCAGCTAAAATATCAGGTTTGTGAAAAGTGATCTAAATGACTAAAAATCCGTCGAAATATGCATTAAAACATCATTTTATAAAACACCACCCTATTTTGTTTTTTTTTTTCGATTTTTTCAATGCTTCAGCTATTTCATATATTTCAAGCATTTCATATATTTCATATATTTTTTAAAATACCAAAAGCATTGAAAAAATCGAAAAATATGGTAAAATATGCTTTAATAAAACTACTTGCATATTTCGACGATTTTAGCATTTAGAAACACTTTTCAGACAAACCTGATATTTTAGCTAAAATTCATGGATTTTCAAACTTTTTTATCAGAATAGCTGATGGAATTGAATTTTATGCTGAAAGTGGGAACTTAAATATTGATATTTTAGTGTAGTAAATTGAGTCAATATATAATTCAAGTGTGAAAATCCATGTATTTTAGCTAAAAAGAAAGGTTTGTGTGAAAAGTGCTCAAAATCCTCCAAATCGTCGAAATATGCAGTACAACCTCATTTTAACATGTTTTTTTTCGATTTTTTTCCAATGCTTTTGGTATTTATAGAAAAATACGATTAAATGTATGAAATGCCTTGAAAAATATGAAATAGCTGAAGCATTTGAAAAAATCGAAAAAATAGGGTAAAATGATGGTTTTACTGTCATATTTCGACGATTTTTAGCATTTACAACACTTTTCAGACAAACCTGATATTTTAGCTAAAATTCATGGATTTTCAAACTTTTTTATCAGAAATGCTAGAAGTCTCAAATGCTCGAAATCGTCGAAATATGCGGCAAAAACATCATTTTAAAACCATATTTTCTCTTCGATTTTTTCAATGCTTCAGCTATTTCAAAGTTATTTCAAGCATTCTAAATTTCATATATTTTTTTTTTAAAAATACCAAACATTAAAAAAATCGAAAAATATTGTAAAATTGATGTTTTACACTGCATATTCGGTACGATTTTTAGCATTGAACACTTTTCAGACGAAACTAATATTTTAGCTAAAATCTCATGGATTTTCTAACTTTTTTTATCAGAATTGCTGATGGAATTGAATTTTACGCTGAGTCAATATATATTTCAAGTGTGAAAATCCATGTAATTTAGCTAAAAAATAGAAAGATTTGTGTGAAAAGTGCTCAAAATCCCCAAGTCGTGAAATATAGCATAAATCGATCATTTTACAAAAACCATAATATTTTTCTTTTTCGATTTTTTTCGAATGCTTTTTTGGTATTTTTAAAAAAACATATGAAATATATGACATGCCTGAAATATACGAAATACAATGAAGCATATTTCGACGATTTGGAGGATTTTGAGCACTTTTCACAGAAACCTTTCTTTTTAGCTAAAATACATGGATTTTCATATTTAAGATACTTTCAAAGCAATAAAAATTCAATTCCATCAGCAATTCTGATAAAAAAAGTTAGAAAATCCATGAATTTTAGCTAAAATATTAGTTTCGTCTGGAAAGTGTTTTAAATGCTAAAAATCGTCGAAATATGCAGTAAAACATCATTTTACCACATTTTTCGATTTTTTCAATGCTTTTGGTATTTTTAAAAAATATATGAAATATATGAAATGCTTGAAATAATTTGAAACAGCTGAAGCATTGAAAAAATCGAAAAATATGGTAAATGATGTTTTGTGGCCGCATATTTCCGACGATTTCGAAAAAAATAAAGCATTTAGAGCACTTCTCTAGCAATTCTGATAAAAAAGTTAGAAAATCCATGAATTTTGAGCTAAAATATCAGGTTTGTCTGAAAAATGTTTGTAAATGCTAAAAAAATCGTCGAAATATGAATTAAGAACATCATTTTACCCCCTATTTTTTTCGATTTTTTCAATTATCAATGCTTTCAGCTATTGCTATAATTCAAGCATATCATATATTATCATGTATTTTTTTAAAAATAGCGGGGGGGGCAAAAGCATTGAAAAATCGAAAAAACATGGTAAAATGATTTTTAAACTGCATATTTCTACGAATTTGGAGGATTTTAGACACGTTTTCACACAAACCTTTTCTTTTTAGCTAAAATACATGGATTTTTCCAACACTTGAAATATATATTGGACTCAATACAACAGGCTAAAATATCCATATTTAAATGTTACTTTTCAGCAAAAAAATTCAATTCCATCAGCAATTCTGATAAAAAAAAATTGAAAATATCCATGAATTTTAGCTAAAAAATCAGGTTTGTTGTCAGAATATGGCAGTAAAACATCATTTTTACCATATTTTTTCGATTTTTTCATATATATCGAAGCATTTCATATATTGTCAATATATTGTTTTTAAAAAATAACCAAAAGCATAAAAAAAATCGAGAAATATGGTAAAAGATGTTTTAACTGCAATTTCGATTCAGAGGACGATTTTTTAGCATTTACAAACACTTTTCAGACAAACCTGATATTTTAGCTAAAATTCGATGGATTTCAAATTTTTTATCAGAAATGCTGATGGATTGAATTTTTAATGCTGAAAGTAACTTAAATATGACATTTTAGTGTAGTATTGAATCAATAATATTTCAAGTGGTGAAAATCGTTCGCATGTATTTTAGCTAAAAAGAAAGGTTTGTGTGAAAAGTGCTCTAAAATCCTCAAAGTCGTCGAAATAGCATAAAACAATATTTTTTTCGATTTTTTCAACGCTTTTGTTAATGTTTTAAAATATATATGAAATATATGAAAATGCTGATATATATGAAATATGCTGAAGCATTTGAAAAACTCGAAAAATAGGTAAAATGATGTTTTTGACTAACTGCATATATTAGCTAAAAAATTCATGGATTTTCAAACTTCTTGATAACAGAATTGCTAGAAGTGCTCTAAATGCTCGAAATCGATTCGAAATATGTCGGCAAAACATCATTTAATAACCATCATTTTTCGATTTTTTTTTTTCAAATGCTTTTGATATTTTTAAAAACATATGACATATTATGAAATATGCCAGATATAATACGAAATACAATGAAGGGTTATTGAAAAAATGAGAAAATATGGTAAAATGAAGTTTTACTGCATATTTCCGAGACGATTTATAGCATTTAGAACACTTTTCAGGACAAACTGATATTTTAGCTAAAATTCAATGGATTTTCAAAATTCTTTATTGATAATTGCTGAGAAGACTCTAAAATGCACGAAAATCGTCGAAATATGCCGGAAAAACATCATGTTTAAACTATTTTTTCGATTTTCTTTCAATGCTTTTGATAGTTTAAAAAAAAGATATGAATATATGAAATACAAGTGAAGCATGATAAAAAAAAATCGAAAAGATAGTAAAAATATGTTTTAACAATACTGCATATTTCGACGATTTTATAGCAATTAGAACACGTTTTCAGACAAACCTGATATTTTAGCTAAAATTCATGGATTTTCAAACTTCTTTAATCAAGAATTGTAGGAAGTGCTCTAAATGCTCGAAATCGTCGAAATAAGCAAGCAAAACATCTTTTTAACGAAAAAACACACATTTTCGTTTTTTCAATGCACTTTTCACCGTATTTTTAAAAATAGCAAAAGCATTGAAAAAATCTAAAAATTAAGTTATAATTAATGTTTTGCTGCATATTTCGACGATTTATATAGCATTTAGAAACACTTTCATTCCAGACAAACCAGATATTTTAGACTAAAATTCATGGAATATTCAAACATCTTTATCAGAATTGTAGGAAGGCTCTAAATGCTCAAAAATGCCGAATATGTGCGGCATACAATCATTTTACAACCATATTTTTCGATTTTTTCCATGCTTCAGCTATTATCATAAATATCAAGCATTTCTTAGGACAGGGTGTATTTCATATATATTTTTAAAAATACCAAAAGCATTGAAAAAAACGAAAAAATATGTTTTTAAACTGCATATTTTCGACGAATTGGGGATTTTGTGGGAGCACTTTTCACACAAACCTTTCTTTTTTTAGCTAAATAACATGGATTAATTCACACTTGAAATATATTTGAGCTCAATACTACACGAAAATACATATTTAAGTACTTTCAGCATAAAATTCAATTCCATGAGCAATTCGATAAAAAATTTGAAAACCATGAATTTTAGCTAAAATATCAGGTTTTTGTCTGGAAAGTGTTCTAAATGCTAAAAATCGTGCGAAATATGGGAGAGTAAAGAACATCATTTTTTCCATATTTTTTTGCGATTTTTTTTTTTCAATGCTTTTGGTATTTTTTAAAAAATATATGAAATATATGAAATGCTTGAAATATAAAAAATGGAAAATAATGAAGCATTGAAAAAATCGAAAAATTAGGGTAAAATGATGTTTAACTGCATATTTCCCGACGATTTTTAGCTTTAGGAACACTTTTCAGACAAACCTGATAATTTAGCTAAAATTCATGATTTGTTCAAATTTTTTTTTTATCAGATATTCTGAAGGAAATTGAATTTAAGTGCTGAAAGTAACTTAAATATGATATTTTAGTTGTAGTATTGAGTCAATATATATTTCAAGTGTGGAAAATCCATGTATTTTAGCTAAAAATAAAGGTTGTGTGAAAAAGTCTCAAAACCTCCAAATCTCCGAAGAATATGCAGTAAAAACTCAATTTAAACCGATGTTTTTTCGATTTTTTCAATGTTTTGGTATTCTAAAAAAATACATGAAATGTTGAATGCTTGAAATTATATGAATTAGCCTGAAGCATTGAAAAAAATCCGAAAAATAGGGTAATGATGTTTTAAATACTATGCATATTCGACGACGATTTTAGCTAAAATTCAAATGGATTTTTCCAAACTTTATTAGCAGAAGTTGCTAGAAGGTGCTCTAAATGCTCTATCGAAAATCGTCGAAATATGCGGCAAAAATCATTTTAACCATATTTTTCGATTTTCAATGCTTCAGCTATTTCAAGTTATTTCAAGCATTTTCCATATATTTTCATATATTTTTTAAAAAAACCAAAAGCATTTGTATAAAATCGAAAAATATGGTAAATGATTGTTTTTAAACCTGCATATTTCGAGACGACGATTTTTAGCATTTAGAACACTTTTCAGACGAAACTAATATTTTTTGCTAAAAGTCATGATTTTTCTAATCTTTTTTTATCAGAATTGCTGATGGAATTGAATTTTAACGCTGAAAGTAACTTAAATATGACATTTTAGTGGTAGTAATTGAGTCATATAATATTTCAAGTGTGAAAATCCATGTATTTTTTAAAAAAACATTGAAAATTATAGTACATGCTGAATATACAAATACAATGAAGCATTGAAAAAAACGAAAATATGGGTAAAATGATGTTTTGAACTATGCAAATGAGTGGACAGAGTTATCAGACCTTATTTTTTAGGAGCATTGAAAATTGGATTTGGCAAAATGCTTTGTTAGTGGATGGATTGTAAAGGACCTGCCGAGTATGACCCAAAGAGGCCTGCAGCAGTGGATCTCCTTTCCTTATGTTCATTAAGGACGAATGCTAGTCTTTATTTTCTTCTGTTAAGTCAGGTGCCTTTTGAAGTAACTGGTCAGGTGAGTGGATAGTATTAGGTGAATGGGGGGGGTTGTGCCTTATAAACGAGAACTGTGTACTGAGTCTCATAGAAAATTCTTGCCTTTGTTTCAATCGGGTCCGTTCCCAAGTTCTTCAAGATGATAGTCAATTTCAGAGGTTCGTTGTCTTGGACGAGAAGAAGAGCAATCCTTCGAATGTCGAAGAAAAAGCTAAATGCTATGGAAGAAGTTATGAATTTGCCTGCAAGATATGTACTAATTAGAAAAACTCTCAAAAAGTTAATATTATGCAGAAAACAAATTGCACTTTGTTAAACGTGTTTCCCAAAATCTTCTATCTTTTTGGCAGAAAGTCTCGAGATTGGGGCCCCCCCCAAAAAAACAAAAAAAAAAAAACACAATTCACCATATTTATGATTCTTGAATGATCACTTCATCATTCTCGTATGAATATACAGAAACAATGATCACATGTAACAAAGCATAGTCAGTTTTGTATTCATAAATTGATACCGCGACACAAAGCTTTTAGTGACAAGATTTTCTCAATAAGACTCTCATTAATGATCATTGAATTTTTCACAAGTATTTTGCCAATAAATCTAACATTATTAAGTAGAGCATTGTGCAGGGCCTAGTGCCCACAGAGGAAGACCCTATCACTTTCTGTCCTAATGCCATTTACTTCTACTTATCAGTTACAGCCATATCCACTAATACAAGGACACAGAGATGAAGGTAAGGTGATACCGACAAGATGTGGAAAAAGACACTTATGTACAGTTCAGGACATTTATTAAAGGAAACGTTTCGCCACGAGTGGCTTCTTCAGTCCTAATACAGAGAAAACTAAGAAAACACGCAAATATATAGTGGAGGGAGTCAGGTGAGGTGATGCGTGGGTAGGGGTGGTAGTAGTAGTACATAAGAACATAAGAATGTAGGAACACTGCAGAAGGCCTACTGGCCCATACGAGGCAGGTCCTTATCAAAACGACATCTACCTAAAGCTACTCAAGAAATAACTCCCGCACCCCTTGACACCAATAAAACCCACCCCGGGCCAGCCCCTCCCACAATATATCTGTCCAGTCGAGTATAGTATTAGTAGTCATGGAACAAAGGAGGTGAGGCTAGAGAGGGACCTGCTGGCATCAAGTAACACCAGTTCCCAGGATGGGTAATATCCTCTTGCTTAGTAATTTTGAAATGCTGTAACTACCGGATTTTTGCTTTATAGTGTTACTGACAGAAATTAGTGCAGCTTCAATGCATTTTCTCGTCTCAAGTCGTCTTCTTTAATAACTAGTTTAGCTTCACTGAATTTCATGAGGTGTCCAACATCGTCTCTATGTTGAACCCATGCTTTTTTTGCGGTCATTCATTGAGGGTTGCTTCTGCAAGCATTTTTGTGTTCTGCTATCCTAATGTCCAGAGTTCTGCCTGTTTCCCCTACATATACCTTGTCCAGAGTTCTGCCTGTTTCCCCTACATATACCTTGTCACACCCCCCACATGGTATAGTGTAGATTCCTGCACTTGTGCCAGAATCATGCTTGGGTTTTTGATGCCAGCAGGTCCCTCTCTAGCCTCACCTCCTTTGTTCCATTACTACTACTACTACTACTACGACTGGACAGATATATGAGTGGGAGGGGCTGGGTTTTATTGGTGTCAAGGGGTGCGGGAGTTATTTCTTGAGTAGCTTTAGGTAGATGTCGTTTTGATAAGGACCTGCCTCGTATGGGCCAGTAGGCCTTCTGCAGTGTTCCTACATTCTTATGTTCTTATGTACTACTACTACTACCACCCCTACCCACGCATCACCTCACCTGACTCCCTCCACTATATATTTGCGTGTTTTCTTAGTTTTCTCTGTATTAGGACTGAAGAAGCCACTCGTGGCGAAACGTTTCCTTTAATAAATGTCCTGAACTGTACATAAGTGTCTTTTTCCACAAGGAGCACAGAATCTGACCTACAATCGCAAGCTATTCAGGTCTAACTCACACTCTTGTATTTATCTAACAAATTTTCAAAACTACACATTGTTTTAAGCTTCAATGATGATACAGTCACTAAGACATTTAAAAGAAGATCTGTAAAAAAAGAAAAAATAATACTAATAGCAAAACCACAAAAATAAACATGAGGAACTTGAGGTGGAACACTGCAGTAGGCCTGTTGGCCCATACTAAGAACATAAGAAAGGAAGAACATGCATGAGGGCCTGTTGGCCTCATACTAGGCAGGTCCTTTATAGCAATTCATCCCAAAAACAAAACATTTGCCCAAAACCAATTTCAATGCTACAATAAGAAATAAGCCTCTGATGTGCAATATTAAGTCGAAACACTGAGCTAAATAACAGGTCACTTCCTGAGCTAAGTACAGGTCCCCACGTCTGAGCAGTCACCTCTAAGTTAAGCAAAGACAGTCACCTCTGAGTTTAAAAACAGGTCTCATCTCAAAGCTTTAAGTACAGGTCGAATCTGTGCTAAGTACAGGGTCGCAATCTTGTCTAAATATCAGGTCCATCAATCTAACTAGAATCAAAATTTATCTAATTTAAACTTATCTAATTTTAAATCCATTAACTGGCGGTTTTCTTCTGGAGAGATATCCTCAATACCTTGGTTAATATCCCCTTTAATAATAATAGGAACATAAGAAAGGAAGGAACACTGCATCAGGCTTTGTTGGCCCATACTAGCAGGTCGTTTTGCAATTCATCCCACTACAAATCATTGAACCAACCCAATAACCTATCTTCCACTTATAACACTTCGATCATTTCTCCCCTCATTCTCGTCTAACAAATGAATGTAACTTAAGAGTCTTTCAATATTTCTTCATAAGGAAGATTCTAATTGCATGTAATTAATTTAGGTCATCCTACGCTGATGGCTTCTAACGAATTTATGTCCATTCTGTAATATAGAGACCAAATTTGAGCTGCAATAACTAGGTGAGAGGCCTTACTAATGATGTATAAAGCTGCAGCATGACCTCTGGACTTCTGTTGCATACACTTCTGATATAAAACCCAGTAATCTATTTAAATCCCATTAAATCTATAGTATTAACAAACTATAGTATTAACAAACATATAGTAATTAACAAACTATAGTAATTAACAAACTATAGTATTAACAAACTATAGTATTAATCAAACTATAGTATTAACAAACTTATAGTATTAACAAACTATAGTATTAACAAACCAAATTACTCCAATTACCAACTAAAGTACCACAATTTATCCAACCAAACTAACCCTATTACGAGAGGACCTTTCTTTCGATATCAGCACATGTTCAGAAAATTGGGAAGCAAATGCAAGATCAATTTCATTTCACCCAAGCAATATCCTTTGATAACTGTTTCAACCTGGAGAAGCATTCCAATTTAAAATACAACCTGTCTTACACACAAATTTATCCAACCAAAATTTGATGCTGCCCAATGTTTTCCCCCCATCAAAAACTAGAGTGCAAAAAAAATTTCTCTAATGCACAATACATTTACAACGAATACCTGACTACGTTGGTTCTTGGGTTAGGTCCTTGGGAGACATGGACCTGGTCTCAGCAGAACCAGTAGGCCTGCTGCAGTGGTTCCTTCTTTTTTATGTTCACAAGTAATTTCTATTCTGCTGTCGCTTCTGATTAGAGTGTAGATCCTAGTATCCTAACCTATCTCCACAGGATATTCATAAAATAAGGAATCAATCCTGTATTTCCAACTTTAAATTACATTCCTGACTATGGAACTGACCTCTCCAATCTCAAATCATGGGTGATGGACTGATTACATCGCGTCATATCTCTACTGATCCTGCCTACCTTCTGTATTCGACTGAAAAGCCTACTGTGAAGGCGTTACGTTCGGATAAAGTTGCTAACTGTTGCCTGTGATCATACCTTACCAACCTCTCATATTGTATACCAGACACTGCAACACAATGGACATCTATTACAGAAAACACTCTTGTATTTGAGTGCTCTTGCAAATGAGTGGATAGAGTTATCAGACCTTATTTTTTCGGGAGCATTGAAATTGATTTGGCAAAAGAATGCTTTGTTTAGTGGGATGGATTGTAAAGGACCTGCCGAGTATGACCCAACAGGCCTGCTGCAGTGATCCTCCTTTCTTATGTTCTTATGTTCTTTTTTCTTTGGGAAATAGGTAGTGAAGAGTGGAATCAGTCTACCTATTTGGATATTGAGCTAGGACTTTGGGTAGTTTTCAAGTATTAGGTTGGTAATACTATGAGTGGATGGTTTGGATTTGATGGGATTGCACATCACAGCTTATTCTTGGGTACATTGAAAGTTGTAGTCAAATGTTTGGTTAGTGGGATGATTTGTAAAGGACCTGCCTAGTATGGGCCCAACAGGCCTGCTGCAGCAGTGTTCCTCCTTTCTGTAAATTCTTATGTTCTTATGTTCATTAAAGGAACGAATGCTAGTCTTTATTTTCTTCTGTAAGTCAGTCCTTTGAAGTAACTGTCAGGTGATGATAAGTATAGGTGAATGTGCTTATAAACGAAGAAACTGTTACTGAAGCTCATAACAAAGTAATTTCTTGCCTTCGTTTTCAATCGTCGTTCCCAATGTTTTCTTCAAGATGGATAGTCAGATTTCAGAGGTCTTCGTTGTCTTGGACGAGAGAAAGAAGAGCATCATTCGAATGTCGAAGAAAAAGCTAAAGCTATGGAAGATTATGAATATTTTTGCCGTTGCAAGATATGTACTAATTAGAAATAACTCTCAAGAAAGTTATATTGCAGAAAACAATTGCACAATTCTGTTAACGTTTTCCAAAAGATGCTTTCCTCTTTGCAGAAGTCTTCGAGATTTGGCACAATACACAATTCACAATATTTTATTGGATTCTTGATTGATACTTCATCATTCTCGATATGAAATACAGAGACCAGGGATGACAAAGGGTATCAAAGCATGATGTCCAGTTTGTTGAAACCTGAGACACTTATGCAGCAAATGGAATCCTTTATTCAGGAAACGTTTCGGCCTCACAGTGGCTTCTTCAGTCTCCAATACAAAGAGGAATAGGGCTAAGGATAGGAGGATGAATGAGGTAATCAGTCCCTCAAACCTGGAGCGATGTGTTCATCCATCAATCTTTTAGAATGTACAGCATAGGGCCGTAGACGGGTGGCTTATATACTGTAGTGAGGTGACTTGAACAGGCGGAGGCGGGATCATAGTGGGTACCATCCACTAGTCAAGTAGGTCTTTGTCCAAAGTTGAACAGGCGTTGAAGAATTCTTTGTAAGAAGATCCCATGATTCTGCAGTGGTCGACGTTTTGATGAATGGTTTGAAAAACCGACAAGTTTGAAGTCTGAGAACAACTTATGCAGCATATGGGGAATCTTGCATACGTGTCTAGTCTTCAACTTGTCGGTTTTTCAAACCATTCATCACAACTGGTCAGACACTGCACATCATGGGATCTTCTTACAAAGAATTCTTCAACGCTTGTTCAAACCTTTGGACAAAGACCTACTTCGATTTTTTCTAGTGGATGGTACCACTATGATCCCGCTCCGCCTGCTTCAAGTCACCTCACTACAGTATATAAGCCACGTTCCTACGCCCTATCTGTACATTCTACAATGATTGATGGACTGAACACATCGACTCCAGGTTGAGGGACTGATTACCTCATTCTCCTCCTATCCTTACCCTTCCTCTTTGTATTGGACTGAAGAAGCCACAGTGTGGCGAAACGTTTTCCTGAAATAAAGATTCCCATATGCTGCATAAGTGTCTCAGTCTTCAACTTGTCCGGTTTTTTTCAAACCATTCATCACAAATGGCAGTTTGTGTATTCATTAATATTGAAAAACCGACACAAAGCTTTTAGTGACAAAGATTTTCTCAATAAAAGTCTCATTAAATGACGTCTTTGAATTTACCAAGTCTTTTGCCAATAAATCTAACATTAATTTATAGAGCATTAGCAGGCCTAAGTGGCCCACGAGAGGAAGACTAGTCCACTTTCTGTCTAATGCCATTGACTCTACTTAGCAGTTTACAGCTCATATTCCACAAAAACAAGGAGCACAGAATCTGACCTACAACACAAGCTATTCAGGTCTAACTCACGCTCTTGTATTTATCTAAAACAAATTTTTCAAAACTTACACAAGTGGTTATAGCTTCAATGATGATTACAGCCACTAAGATCATTTAAAAAGAGATCTGTAAAAAAAAAAAAGAAAAAATATACTATAAACAAAACCCACAAAAGAGAAACATGAGGAACTTTGGAGGTGAAAACTGCAGTAAAGGCCTGTTGGCCCTTACTTACGAACAAAGAAAGTAAGAACAGTGCAGGAGCCTTTGGCCTATACTAGGCAGGTCTATTACATTTCATCCCAATAACAAAAACATTTGCCGCAACCCCAATTTTTTTCAATGCTACATAAGAAAAAGCTTGATTTGGCATATGTTAAATTCATCACAGAGACTAAATACGGGACACGTCTGAGCAGGATCACCTCTAAGTCAAAGTACAATGGTCACCTCTGAGTTAAAAACAGTCTCATCTCAAAGCTAAGTACAGGTCGAATCTGTTGCTAAGTACAGGGTCGCATCTGTCTAAAACAGGTCCAATCAATCTAGAATAGAACAAATCCAATCTTGAATATGCACGACTTTCACAATCACGTTTTTCAAAAACAAATTATTTTGCCAAATATTATTTTCAAAGTGCTGTCTCAAGAAAAAGCTTGGTAATCTATTTACTCGTGGTTTAATAAACGATCAAATCCAATTGCCTCCTCCCTAATGTATTTATCCAACCTAAATTTTAAATTACACCGAGGTTTTAAGCGTCAACAACTCTATCTAATGTAGACCTTTTTTTCCCATAAATTTCCCTAATTCAAACCTAGCTACAGCATTTTTAGTATGTATTGTAAAGAATACAGACAATATGCAAAGTAAAAGAACACATTTGCAACTAAAGTTACATTTCATAAAGTGTGACATTAGTTGCACTTTTGTCCTTGGTGTTTTTCCATAAGAACATAATAAAGAGGAACACAGGCAGCAAACAGGCCTGTTTGGCCCATACTAGGCAGGTCCTTTACAATTCATCCCACTAACAAACATTTGAACCAACCCAATTTTCACAATGTACCCAAGAAATAAGCTCTGATGTTTCAAGTCCCACTCCAATCCAACCCTCCCACTTCATGTATTTTATCCAACTAAATTGAACTACCCAAAGTCCTAGCCCTCAAAAACCCAACTAGGTAGTCTGTTCCACTCATCTACTACCCTATTTCCAAACCAATACTTTCCTAGTCCTTTCTAAATCTAAAACTTATCTAATTTAAATCCATTACTAGCCGGGTTTCTCTTCTTGAGAAATATCCTCAATGACCTTTGTGAATATCCCCCTTTATTAATACCTAGGAACATTAATAAGGATGAACACTGCATCAGGCTTGTTTGGCCCATACTAGGCAGTCTTTTACAATCCATCGGCCCCACGACACAACATTTGAGATACAACCCAATAACCTATCAGTTGGCCACTTATACACTCGATCAGTCTCCCCGTCATTCTTCGTCAAACAAATGAATGTCAACTTAAGAGTCTTCAAATATTTCTTCATAAAGAAGATTTCTAAGGCTAATGATTAATTTAGATCATCCTAGCTGAATGTCCCCTTCTAACGAATTTTATGTCCATTCTGGTAATATAGAGACCAGAATTGAGCTGCATAATCTAGGTGAGGCTTACTAATGAGTATAAAGCTGCCAAGCAAATGACCTCTGGACAGGATATTCATAAAATAAGGTTGAATCATCCCATGTATTTCCAACCTTTAAATTTATTCTGACTATGGAACTGAACTTCTCCAATCTCAAATCAATGTGATGTGACTTGATTACATCGTCTTCATATCTCTACATGTTCCTGCCTACTTTCTGTATCGACTGAAGAAGCCTACTGTGAAGGCGATACGGTTTCAGGAATAAAGTTTTGCCTAACTGTTTTGCCTGTGAGTATTACCTACCAACCTCTCATATGTATACCAGACACTGCAACACAAATATGGCATCTTAGTACAGAAAACACCTCTTGTAATTTATGGCTCTTGCACATGATTGGACAAGATATCAGACCTTATTTTTTAGGGAGCATGAAAATTTGATTTGGCAAATGCTTTGTTAGTGGGATGGATTGTAAAGGACCTGCCGAGTATGACCCAACAGGCCTGCAGCAGTGATCCTCCTTTCTTATGTTCAATTAAAGGAACGAAACTAGTCTTTATTTTCTCTCTTCTGTTAAGTCAGTGTGCCTTTTGAAGTAACTGTCCAGTGTGATGATAAGTATTGAGGTGAATGTGCATTATAAACGAAGAACTAGTTACTGAAGGCTCATAGGAAATTCTTGCCTTTGTTTCAAATCGTCGTTCCCAAGTACTTCAAGATGGATATGTCACAAATTTCAGAGGTTACTTGATCTTCGACGAGAAGGAAGAGCATATTCTGAATGTCGAAGAAAAAGCTAAATGCTATGGAAGAATTAGAAATTTGCCTGCAAGATATGTACTAATTAGAAATACTCTCAAAAAAGTTATATTTCAGAAAACAATTGCACTTCCTGTTAACGTTTCCAAAAATCTTCTACTTTTGGCAGAACACAGTCATTCGGAGGATTGTGGCAAAAGCACCACAAATATCACAATATTTATGGATTCTTGATTGAGACTTCCAATCATTCTGCGATATAAATACAGAAACAATGATCAAATGTATCCAAAGCATGATTGCAGTTGTATTCATTAATATTGATAACCGACACAAAGCTTTTAGTGACAAGATTTTCTCAATAAAGAGTCTCAATAATGACGTCTTTGAAATATTCCAAGTATTTTGCCAATAAAACAATATTATTATGTAGAGCATTGAGTTAGCAGGCCTAGTTGGGCCCACGAGAGGAAGACCTAGTCACTTTCTGTCTATGCCGATCTGACTCCTACTTAGTCAGTTACAGCTTCATATCCACCCAAAACAAGGAGCACAGAATACGACCTACAATTCTGTATTTATCTAACAAATTTTCAAAACTACACATGTTTTAGCTTCATTGATGATACAGAGCACATAGATCATTAAAAGAGATCTGTAAAAAAAAAGAAAGAATATACTATAGGGGGCAAAACCACAAAAGAGAACCATGAGAACTTGAGGTGAACACTGCAGTAGTGAGGCCTGTTGCCCAAACTAAGAACATAAGAAAGGAAGAACATGCAGGAGGCTTGTTGGCCTATACTAGGCAGTGTCCATTACAATTCAATCCCAATATCAAAACATTTGCCCAACCCTATTTTCAGCTACATAAGAAA
This sequence comes from Cherax quadricarinatus, assembly GCF_026875155.1. Taxonomy (NCBI): domain Eukaryota; kingdom Metazoa; phylum Arthropoda; class Malacostraca; order Decapoda; family Parastacidae; genus Cherax; species Cherax quadricarinatus. Next base: position 37,748 of record NW_026470445.1, on the reverse strand, counting down.
TAAGCTCTTGATGTGCATATAGTCATCCACTGACTAAATACAGGTCACCTCTGAGCTAAGTACAGGTTTCCTCTGGATCTAAGTACAGGTCACGTCTGAGCTAAGTACCAGGTCCAACGTCTGAGCAGGTCACCTCTAAACCACTTTACAGACAAACCTGATATTTTAGCTAAAATATTTCATGGATTTCAATTTTTTTTTATCAAATTGCTGATTGGAATTGAATTTTACGCTGAATGTAACTTAAATATGACATTTTAGTGTAGTATTGAGTCAATACAATATTTCAAGTGTGAAAATCCATGTATTTTAGCGTAAAAAGAAAATTTGTGTGAAAAGTGCTCAAAATCCTCACAAATCGTTGAAAATATGCAGTAAAACATCATTTTTAATTACCTATTTTTTCGATTTTTCAATGCTTTTTGGTATTTTTAAAAAAACATTAAATATATGACAATGCCTGAAATATACGAAATTACAATGAAGCATTGAAAAAACCGAAAATAGTGGTAAAATGATTGTTTTACACTGCATATTTCGACGACGATTAGGAGATTTTTGGCACTTTTTACAGAAACCTTTCTTTTAGCTAAAAATACATGGATTTTCATATTTAAGTTGACTTTCAACTTTCAGGCATAAAAAATTCAATTCCATCAGCATTCATGATAAAAAAAGTTAGAAAAAATCCATGAATTTTAGCTAAAATATTATTTCGTCTGAAAAGGTGTTTTTAAAGCTAAAAATCGTCGAAATATGCAGTAAAACATCATTTTATACCAGAAAGGAGGAATGGGTGGTTTAACATTTTTTTCGATGTTTCAAATGCCTTTTGGCATTTTTAACAAAATTATGAAATATATGAAATCTTGAAATAACCTTGAAATACTGAAGCATTGAAAAAATCGAAAAATATGGTAAAATGATGTTTTGCTGCATATTTCGACGATTTCGAGCATTTAGAGCACTTCTAGCAATTCTGATAAAAAAAGTTTGAAAATCCATGAATTTTAGCTAAAATATCAGGTTTGTCTGAAAAATGTTGTAAATGCTAAAAATCGCGAAATATGAAGTAAAACATCATTTAAACCCTATTTTTTCGATTTTCAATGCTCACTATTTCATATATTTCAAGCATTTCATATATTTCATGTAATTTTTTAAAAATAACCAAAAGCATTGAAAAAATTCGAAAAACAATGGTAAAATGATGTTTTAAACCTGCATATTTGACATTTGGAGATTTTGAGCACTTTTCACACAAACCTTCTTTTTAGCTAAAATACATGGATTTTCACACTTGAAATATATATTGACTCAATACTACACTAAAATGTCATATTTAAGTTACTTTCAGCATAAAATTCAATTCCATCAGCAATTCTGATAAAAAAGTTTGAAAATCCATGAGTTTAGCTAAAATATCAGGTTTGTGAAAAGTGATCTAAATGACTAAAAATCCGTCGAAATATGCATTAAAACATCATTTTATAAAACACCACCCTATTTTGTTTTTTTTTTTCGATTTTTTCAATGCTTCAGCTATTTCATATATTTCAGCATTTCATATATTTCATATATTTTTTAAAAATACCAAAAGCATTGAAAAAATCGAAAAATATGGTAAAATATGCTTTAATAAAACTACTTGCATATTTCGACGATTTTAGCATTTAGAACACTTTTCAGACAAACCTGATATTTTAGCTAAAATTCATGGATTTTCAAACTTTTTTATCAGAATTGCTGATGGAATTGAATTTTATGCTGAAAGTGGGAACTTAAATATTGATATTTTAGTGTAGTAAATTGAGTCAATATATAATTTAAGTGTGAAAATCCATGTATTTTAGCTAAAAAGAAAGGTTTGTGGTGAAAAGTTCTGCAAAATCCTCCAAATCCGTCAAAATATGCAGTACAACCTCATTTTAACATGTTTTTTTTCGATTTTTTTCCAATGCTTTTGGTATTTATAGAAAAATACGATTAAATGTATGAAATGCCTTGAAAAATATGAAATAGCTGAAGCATTTGAAAAAATCGAAAAAATAGGGTAAAATGATGGTTTTACTGTCATATTTCGACATTTTTGCATTTACAACACTTTTCAGACAAACCTGATATTTTAGCTAAAATTCATGGATTTTCAAACTTTTTTATCAGAATTGCTAGAAGTGCTCTAAATGCTCGAAATCGTCGAAATATGCGGCAAAACATCATTTTACCATATTTTTCGATTTTTTCAATGCTTCAGCTATTTCAAAGTTATTTCAAGCATTCTAAATTTCATATATTTTTTTTTTAAAAATACCAAACATTAAAAAAATCGAAAAATATTGTAAAATGATGTTTTACTGCATATTTCGACGATTTTTAGCATTTAGAACACTTTTCAGACGAAACTAATATTTTAGCTAAAATTCATGGATTTTCTAACTTTTTTTATCAGAATTGCTGATGGAATTGAATTTTACGCTGAGTCAATATATATTTCAAGTGTGAAAATCCATGTATTTTAGCTAAAAAGAAAGATTTGTGTGAAAAGTGCTCAAAATCCTCCAAGTCGTTGAAATATGCAGTAAATCGATCATTTTACAAAAACCATAATATTATCATCCATATTTTTCGATTTTTTCAATGCTTTTGGTATTTTTAAAAAAACATATGAAATATATGACATGCCTGAAATATACGAAATACAATGAAGCATATTTCGACGATTTGGAGGATTTTGAGCACTTTTCACAGAAACCTTTCTTTTTAGCTAAAATACATGGATTTTCATATTTAAGTTACTTTCAGCATAAAATTCAATTCCATCAGCAATTCTGATAAAAAAAGTTAGAAAATCCATGAATTTTAGCTAAAATATTAGTTTCGTCTGGAAAGTGTTTTAAATGCTAAAAATCGTCGAAATATGCAGTAAAACATCATTTTACCACATTTTTCGATTTTTTCAATGCTTTTGGTATTTTTAAAAAATATATGAAATATATGAAATGCTTGAAATATATGAAACAGCTGAAGCATTGAAAAAATCGAAAATATGGTAAAATGATGTTTTGTGGCCGCATATTTCCGACGATTTCGAAAAAAATAAAGCATTTAGAGCACTTCTCTCAGCAATTCTGATAAAAAAGTTTGAAAATCCATGAATTTTAGCTAAAATATCAGGTTTGTCTGAAAAGTGTTCTAAATGCTAAAAATCGTCGAAATATGCAGTAAAACATCATTTTACCCCCTATTTTTTTCGATTTTTTCAATTATCAATGCTTTCAGCTATTGCTATAATTCAAGCATATCATATATTATCATGTATTTTTTTAAAAATAGCGGGGGGGGCAAAAGCATTGAAAAATCGAAAAAACATGGTAAAATGATTTTTAAACTGCATATTTCTACGAATTTGGAGGATTTTAGACACGTTTTCACACAAACCTTTTCTTTTTAGCTAAAATACATGGATTTTTCCAACACTTGAAATATATATTGGACTCAATACAACAGGCTAAAATATCCATATTTAAATGTTACTTTTCAGCAAAAAAATTCAATTCCATCAGCAATTCTGATAAAAAAAAATTGAAAATATCCATGAATTTTAGCTAAAAAATCAGGTTTGTTGTCAGAATATGGCAGTAAAACATCATTTTTACCATATTTTTTCGATTTTTTCATATATATCGAAGCATTTCATATATTGTCAATATATTGTTTTTAAAAAATAACCAAAAGCATAAAAAAAATCGAGAAATATGGTAAAAGATGTTTTAACTGCAATTTCGATTCAGAGGACGATTTTTTAGCATTTACAAACACTTTTCAGACAAACCTGATATTTTAGCTAAAATTCGATGGATTTCAAATTTTTTATCAGAAATGCTGATGGATTGAATTTTTAATGCTGAAAGTAACTTAAATATGACATTTTAGTGTAGTATTGAATCAATAATATTTCAAGTGGTGAAAATCGTTCGCATGTATTTTAGCTAAAAAGAAAGGTTTGTGTGAAAAGTGCTCTAAAATCCTCAAAGTCGTCGAAATAGCATAAAACAATATTTTTTTCGATTTTTTCAACGCTTTTGTTAATGTTTTAAAATATATATGAAATATATGAAAATGCTGATATATATGAAATATGCTGAAGCATTTGAAAAACTCGAAAAATAGGTAAAATGATGTTTTTGACTAACTGCATATATTAGCTAAAAAATTCATGGATTTTCAAACTTCTTGATAACAGAATTGCTAGAAGTGCTCTAAATGCTCGAAATCGATTCGAAATATGTCGGCAAAACATCATTTAATAACCATCATTTTTCGATTTTTTTTTTTCAAATGCTTTTGATATTTTTAAAAACATATGACATATTATGAAATATGCCAGATATAATACGAAATACAATGAAGGGTTATTGAAAAAATGAGAAAATATGGTAAAATGAAGTTTTACTGCATATTTCCGAGACGATTTATAGCATTTAGAACACTTTTCAGGACAAACTGATATTTTAGCTAAAATTCAATGGATTTTCAAAATTCTTTATTGATAATTGCTGAGAAGACTCTAAAATGCACGAAAATCGTCGAAATATGCCGGAAAAACATCATGTTTAAACTATTTTTTCGATTTTCTTTCAATGCTTTTGATAGTTTAAAAAAAAGATATGAATATATGAAATACAAGTGAAGCATGATAAAAAAAAATCGAAAAGATAGTAAAAATATGTTTTAACAATACTGCATATTTCGACGATTTTATAGCAATTAGAACACGTTTTCAGACAAACCTGATATTTTAGCTAAAATTCATGGATTTTCAAACTTCTTTAATCAAGAATTGTAGGAAGTGCTCTAAATGCTCGAAATCGTCGAAATAAGCAAGCAAAACATCTTTTTAACGAAAAAACACACATTTTCGTTTTTTCAATGCACTTTTCACCGTATTTTTAAAAATAGCAAAAGCATTGAAAAAATCTAAAAATTAAGTTATAATTAATGTTTTGCTGCATATTTCGACGATTTATATAGCATTTAGAAACACTTTCATTCCAGACAAACCAGATATTTTAGACTAAAATTCATGGAATATTCAAACATCTTTATCAGAATTGTAGGAAGGCTCTAAATGCTCAAAAATGCCGAATATGTGCGGCATACAATCATTTTACAACCATATTTTTCGATTTTTTCCATGCTTCAGCTATTATCATAAATATCAAGCATTTCTTAGGACAGGGTGTATTTCATATATATTTTTAAAAATACCAAAAGCATTGAAAAAAACGAAAAAATATGTTTTTAAACTGCATATTTTCGACGAATTGGGGATTTTGTGGGAGCACTTTTCACACAAACCTTTCTTTTTTTAGCTAAATAACATGGATTAATTCACACTTGAAATATATTTGAGCTCAATACTACACGAAAATACATATTTAAGTACTTTCAGCATAAAATTCAATTCCATGAGCAATTCGATAAAAAATTTGAAAACCATGAATTTTAGCTAAAATATCAGGTTTTTGTCTGGAAAGTGTTCTAAATGCTAAAAATCGTGCGAAATATGGGAGAGTAAAGAACATCATTTTTTCCATATTTTTTTGCGATTTTTTTTTTTCAATGCTTTTGGTATTTTTTAAAAAATATATGAAATATATGAAATGCTTGAAATATAAAAAATGGAAAATAATGAAGCATTGAAAAAATCGAAAAATTAGGGTAAAATGATGTTTAACTGCATATTTCCCGACGATTTTTAGCTTTAGGAACACTTTTCAGACAAACCTGATAATTTAGCTAAAATTCATGATTTGTTCAAATTTTTTTTTTATCAGATATTCTGAAGGAAATTGAATTTAAGTGCTGAAAGTAACTTAAATATGATATTTTAGTTGTAGTATTGAGTCAATATATATTTCAAGTGTGGAAAATCCATGTATTTTAGCTAAAAATAAAGGTTGTGTGAAAAAGTCTCAAAACCTCCAAATCTCCGAAGAATATGCAGTAAAAACTCAATTTAAACCGATGTTTTTTCGATTTTTTCAATGTTTTGGTATTCTAAAAAAATACATGAAATGTTGAATGCTTGAAATTATATGAATTAGCCTGAAGCATTGAAAAAAATCCGAAAAATAGGGTAATGATGTTTTAAATACTATGCATATTCGACGACGATTTTAGCTAAAATTCAAATGGATTTTTCCAAACTTTATTAGCAGAAGTTGCTAGAAGGTGCTCTAAATGCTCTATCGAAAATCGTCGAAATATGCGGCAAAAATCATTTTAACCATATTTTTCGATTTTCAATGCTTCAGCTATTTCAAGTTATTTCAAGCATTTTCCATATATTTTCATATATTTTTTAAAAAAACCAAAAGCATTTGTATAAAATCGAAAAATATGGTAAATGATTGTTTTTAAACCTGCATATTTCGAGACGACGATTTTTAGCATTTAGAACACTTTTCAGACGAAACTAATATTTTAGCTAAATTCATGGATTTTCTAAACTTTTTTTATCAGAATTGCTGATGGAATTGAATTTTACGCTGAAAGTAACTTAAATATGACATTTTAGTGTAGTATTGAGTCAATATATATTTCAAGTGTGAAAATCCATGATTTTAAAAAAACTAGAAAAATTTAAAAATGCCTGAAAAAATCGAAAAACAATGAAGATTTTTTAAAGGCAAAGAATATTCCATAAGGAAAAAGCACGAGTCGCATGATAACTTTTTAACTGATACTTTCCTGCTCTAATAAAAGGAAGTTTGTTCCAACAGAACTTCTGCAACGTGACTTGTATTTTCAGTTTTGCCGCATACGCCAATTTTGGAGCCATTAATAATGTCGCGCGTTTACCTGTTTTAAGAAGAAATAAAACCTGTGCATCTTCAGCAGTGTGCTGCTGCACTTGTATATTGGAAACAAAAGTTGCTTCCCTTGTTATAAACATGACACAGATGGGGTTCATGTACAAGGTTGCTGCAAGTTGACACACTGAGGGTATTGTCGAGTATTACGTTAAGGATTCGTCAGCTACAGCTGACAGAATCAGACAGGAACAGATGAAGGAAAGGAAACAAAAGTTTATTTATCTTGTGACAGTGAACAACATACCGATTCGATGATTCAAATTAGTGCAGGAAAATATAAAAAATATCTAGAACGAATAAGCAAACTGTCTTATAACATTTATTTATATTGCGAATTTATTTAATTACTAATTTAGCATAGCAAAGATTTCACGGTTTTGAATAAAAAAACTTCTGTGGTCGTTGTGGATTTGTGCAAGTGGCGTTTGTGGTGGTGGGGGGGGAATTGGGTGGTGGTGGGGGTGGAAAGGGGGCGGTGGTGGTGGGGGGATAAGGGGGTGGTGGTGGGTGTCATTACTTTGGCCCCTCCCCAACTGTTATATGATTATGAAAAGATCATTATTTATTATAAATACAAGGAATATGATGGAATTAACTGAGAGGAATGTGGCTGGTATAGGACATTACTTGGAGTGTTGACTGACCTGAGTTCTTGTCTGCGCTTGTACTCCAGAATTTATTCACTCTCTTTTGCCATTTCATAAGTTATTTACAATAGTTGGTTTGCAAAGAAGCTATTTTCAAGCCTTCCTAAGGCTAGTTTGTACACGGTCCATACATTTCTCCACTACGTTAAACTTCCCGTAATAAAGACTTATCTGTGCAATTGTAAATTGTGACAACATAAAAAGTGGAACTACACCGAGGCCAGTCCTATAACACTCAAATGTATGAGGTGAGGAGTCATTGATAGTTGTGTGAAACGTGATCTGTGGGAACCGGTGGAGCCTTTCACAATCATCCGGTGGATCCAGAAGAGTTCTGGGGGTTTCAACTTGGTAAAACGTCGCTCTGATTTCTGGTGTGGCGCGCCTTCCAAATGCTGACAGTCATCTTCATTTATTACTTACCGATTTTTTGTAATGGCTTGAAAACGCCTACCAATCACCCCTGCCATTTCGGTGTCAAACGGAAGCCGTTTAAACGTTAATGCACCTCTAGCAGGATGGCAGTCCTTGTGTTGTTGAATATAAAAATAATTCCATCAGCATTCACTTTGTTGTAAATTTCTTTATAGAATATTTCTTCTATTACCAAATTAGACTTTGGTTGCATTGTCCATATTCAAACTGGTCGCTCCACGTCTTTCTAGGTCTGTTATACTGACTGCGTTTCATCATTCTTCTCGTTCTTTCGTGTCTCCCGCGCCTCCTTGAACTTTAAATTTGAGGCTTAGTTTGTTGGCGCCAGATATGTCTATATTTATCTTCCTTTGACTCTTGCCCTAGAATGAGCCCTTTGTGTGACTGGAGAAACTGTCTCAGAAATTTCGTGGGACATTTTGTTACCATTTGTAAAATGGTGTAAAAAGAAAAGTCGTGGCTACTTTATGGAGACGAGTTTTGGAAAAGTGGCCCTGAAATGTGGAAGGTGTTTGGACACCTTTGGATAAATGGTCTCAGAAATGTGGCGTGGCAGACATATGTACTTGTAGTGCATGTTATCGTGCAATTGTGTGCGTAAGTACTACGTGGTGAGGTGCGTTAGTATCCTTATTGCACATGATTTAAATTTGTACCACTCAATCCTGCCCATGTTTCACATTACGAGTATTCTGCTTTGAAAGGTATGCATCTGCCTGTAGAAGGCGCGATAAGAGGTCAGTTCCTGACTGTGGTAGGTAGTTCCTGGCGGCGATAGTCCGTCTGATGGTGGGTAGGTATTCGTTGCGACGATAGTCGGTTCCCCCACTGATGCCGGTAGGTAGTTCCTGGCGGCGATAAGAGTTCTTGGCGGCGGATAAAGGTTCCCTGCTTGCGATAAAGAGTCGTCTTTGGAGGCGATCAGAGGTCGTTCCTGGGGGCGAGCACAGAGTCCCACCTCGATAAGTGATGGAGGCAACGATACGGAGGTGGTATATAAGAGAGTTTACAACTCTGGTAATGGGTTGTGATGGCCATAGTCATGGCTACACCTGCCTCTCGATAGTGTTATTAGCAACGATAAGGATGTGCAGTAATTGGTGGTATTGGTAAATTGGCAGATGCGGGATAGTGTTGGTGGGAATGTTACTTATGCTGGGGTGGGGGTTGTAGTGGTGGGGTTTGGTTGCTGACCTGGCGGTGGTGTATGAGAATGGTTCTGATGCAGAGGTGGTGGCAGTGTGGTCCGGTTGCTATTAGATATTTTTGTTGTGATGGTAGTGGGAAGCGTTTACTGAGTATTAGGTATATTGGGGTTGGTGCTGATGCTCAAGGGGTGATAGTGGGTAATAGTTGATGTACATGGTGGTAATAATTGTGGTGGGGATGGATGTTATTGGAGAGAGTGATGGTAGTGGTGGTTGCGGTTGCTGATGCTGGCGGTGGTAGTCATGCAGATAGTATTCGTGGTAGTGGTTGGCTATGCATATAGTGTTGATGGGTGTGGTTGCTGATGCTGGCGTGGTAGTCATGCAATAGTATTGCGTGGTAGGTGGTTGGCTATGGCATATAAGTGTTGATGGGGGTTTGGTTGCTGATGATCTGCGGTGGTAGTCATGCAGATAGTATTCGTGGTAGTGGTTGGCTATGCATATAGTGTTGATGGGGGTTGGTTGCTGATGCTGGCGGTGGTAGTCATGCAGATAGTATTCGTGGTAGTGGTTGGCTATGCATATAGTGTTGATGGGGGTTGGTTGCTGATGCTGGCGGTGGTAGTCATGCAGATAGTATTCGTGTAGTGGTTGGCTATGCGAATAGTGTTTGGATGGGGGTTGTTGCTGATCGCTGGCCAGTGGTAATCATTGCAGATAGAATTTCGTGTAGGGTTTGGCTATGCATAGAGTGTTTTGATGGGGGGGGTTGGTTGCTGATGCTGGCGAGGTAGTCCATGCACATAGTATTCGTGGTAGTGGTTGGCTATGCATATAGTTTTGATGGGGGTTTGGTTGCTGATCTGGCGGTGGTATCCATGGCAGAAGAACGTAGTTCGTGGTAGTGGTTGGCTATGCATATTGTGTTGATGGGGGTTGGTTGCTGATGCTGGCGGTGGTAGTCATGCAGATAGTATTCGTGGTAGTGGTTGGCTATGCATATAGTTTTATGGTTGGTTGATGCAAGTGGTGGTATTGCATACTAAACATTGCCTCGTACAGTCTTTTGGTTGATATCGCAGTTCAGTTTTATTTGGGATAAACCCACAAATAGTTTTGCTAGCTCAAGTTTCAAGTTTTATAATGGTTTTTAATGCACTTAATGTTATGGACATAGAGCACATGATGTCGACATAAGTATAACCCATCAAACAGTGATAATAACACTTCATGTTACTTGGTCCTTTTAGGCTGGAGTACTGCTGTACCCTAACAGCTCTGTTCAAAGCAGGCGAAATTGAATATTCAGAAAACCTTCTTTGCTCACATAAATTCAGTCAAACACCTAAATTATTTGGATTATTTGAAAGTCCCTCGCACGATTTTAGTGTGAAAAGGTAGCAGCATCCTTATTTCATCTTTCTCACCCATAACCACTTTCACTCTACCTCTGTAAAATGACGACCTTATACATTTAGGGATAGTCCTCAGTGCGCGCGATTGACAGTTTCCGGGCTTCAGGTTGCAGAATTACTCACGAATTTCGCTTGTTCAGGTTTCCGGCTTCAGGTTCAGAAATACTCACTAAATTCCTTGTCAGGTTTTCCGGGCTTCAGTTGCAGAATTACTCACTAAATTCGCTTGGCAGGTTCCGGGCTTCAGTTGCAGAATTACTCACTAAATTCGCTTGGCAGGTTCCGGGCTTCAGTTGCAGAATTACTCACTAAATTCGCTTGGCAGGTTCCGGTCTCAGTTTGCAGAATTACTCACTAATCCGCTTTGGCATGTTCCTCCTGGCTTCAGTTGGCAGAATTACTTTAACTCACTAAATTTCGCTTGGGCAGGTTCCGGGCTTTCAGTTGCAGATTACTTCAATAAATTTCGCTTGGCAGGTTCCGGGCTTCATTGCAGAATTACTCACTAAATTCCGCTGGTCAGGTTCCGGCTGTCAGATTGCAGAATTACTCACTAAATTCGCTTGGCAGGTTCGGGCTTCAGTTGCGCAGAATAACTCACAAAAATTCGGCTTTGCAGGTTCCGGGCTTCAGTTGCAGATTTACTCAGCTAATACCGCTTGGCAGTTTCGGGCTTCAGTTGAGCAGAATTGACTCGACAAATTCGCTTGGCAGGTTCCGGGGCTTTCAGTGCAGAATACTCACTAAATTCGCTTGGCAGGTTCCGGGCTTCAGTTGCAGAATTACTCACTAAATTCGCTTGGCAGGTTCCGTGCTTCAGTTGCAGAATTACTCACTAAATTCGCTTGGCAGGTTCCGGGCTTCAGTTGCAGAATTACTCACTAAATTCGCTTGGCAGGTTCCTGGCTTCAGTTGCAGAATTACTCACTAAATTCGCTTGGCAGGTTCCGGGCTTCAGTTGCAGAATTACTCACTAAATTCGCTTGGCAGGTTCCGGGCTTCAGTTGCAGAATTACTCACTAAATTCGCTTGGCAGGTTCCGGGCTTCAGTTGCAGAATTACTCACTAAATTCGCTTGGCTGTTGCCGGGCTTCAGTTGGCAGGAAATACTCACTCAATTCGCTTGGCAGGTTCCTGCTTCAAGTTTGTCAGAAATACTTAACTTCACTAATCGCTTGGCAGGTTCCGGGCTTCAGTTGCAGAATTACTCACTAAATTCGCTTGGCAGGTTCCGGGCTTCAGTTGCAGAATTACTCACTAAATTCGCTTGGCAGGTTCCGGCTTCAGTGCAGAATTACTACTCACTAAATTTCGCTTGGCAGGTTCCGGCTTCAGTTGCAGAATTACTCACGTAAAATCGCTTGCAGGTTTCCGGGCTTCAGTTGCTGAATTACTCACTAAATTACCTTGGCAGGTTCCGGGCGTCGTTGCAGAATTACTCACTAAAATCGCTGCAGTGTCCGGGCTTCGTAGCATAATTACTCACTAAATTCCCTTTGGCAGGTTCCGGCATCATGCAGGAATTAACTCACTAATTTCGCCCTTGGCAGGTTCCGGCTTCAGTTGCAGAATTTTACTCACTAAATCGCTTGCAGGTTCCGGGCTTTTCAGTTGCAGGATTACTCACTAAATTCGGCATTTTGGCAGGTTCCGGGCTTCAGTTGCAGAATTACTCACTAAATTCGCTTGGCAGGTTCCGGGCTTCAGTTGCAGAATTACTCACTAAATTCGCTTGGCAGGTTCCGGGCTTCAGTTGCAGAATTACTACTGACTCACGTTAATTCGCTTGGCAGGTTCCGGGCTTCAGTTGCAGAATTACTCACTAAATTCGCTTGGAAACAACATTTTCTTTTATCTGATAGAGTGCCAAGCCATCGGCGGGGCTGGAGAATCTGCGTCTGGCGGATCACGAATGTGATGGTAAATTTGGCGTCTGGTAGGCGTGATAATCCCCCTCACGGCCAATTGAAGCTGATTGGAAAACATTTTACAAACTGAAGCTGTTAGGTAAGACACATATGCAACAGTTAGGTATCTTTATTATGAAACGTTTCGCCTACACAGTAGGCTTCTTCAGTCAAGTACAGAAAAGTTGATAGAAGCAGAAGATACTTGAAGACGATGTAATCAGTCCATCACCCTTAAAGTTTTGAAATAAAGATACCTAACTGTTGCATATGTGTCTTACCTAACAACCTGTCGATATTTTATACCATTTTAATGTCGAAACTGAATTGGTTTTAACGAGACCCTGAACTAGAAGGTTTGGAGGGTAGCAGGCAATATCAAAGAGGAGAGAGTTTACTGAGGCTTTTGTTTGGGGGTCTAAAATACATTTATGTTTCTGAATTGTATTTATCATCTGGTGTTGCTGCTACTGTTTGTACCCATCATCTGGAGTTGCTGCTACTGTTGAACCATGTATCCTGGTGTTGGCTGTCTCCTGTTGTATCTTATGCCCATTGCATCCTGGTGTTGCTGATGACTGTTGTACCCATCATCCTGGTGTTGCTGTCTACTGTGTACCCATCATCCTGGTGTTGCTGCTACTGTTGTAGCTACCCATCAACCTGGTATTGCTGCTACAGAGTACCCATCCAATCCTGGTGTTGCTGCTACTGTTGTACCCATCATCCTGGTGTTGCTGCTACTGTTGTACCCATCATCCTGGTGTTGCTGCTACTGTTGTACGCCAATCATCGCCTGGTGTTGCTGGCTACATGTTGTACCCATCATCCTGGTGTTGCTGCTACTGTTGTAACCATCATCCCTGGTGTTAGCTGATACGTGTTGTACCCATCATCCTGGTGTTGCTGGCTACTGTTTGTACCCCATCATCCTGGTGTTGCTTGCTACGTTGTATCCCATGCATCACCTGGTTTGCTGATACGTTGTAACCAACATCCTGGTGATGCTGCTACTGTTGTACCCATCATCCTGGTGTTGCTGCTACTGTTGTACCCATTATCCTGGTGTTGCTGCTACTGTTGTACCCATCATCCTGGTGTTGCTGAATACTGGTTGTACCCATCATCCTGAGTGTTTGCCTGATACTGTTTTACCATCATACCGGTGTTTCCTGATACTGTTGGTACCCATCATCCTGGTGGTTGCTGCTACTGTTGTTACCATCCATCCTGTGTGATTGCTGCTAACTGTGTACCCATTATCATGGTGTTGGGGGCTGCTAACTGTTGTACCCATCACCCTGGTGTTGCTGATACTGTCTATCAGGGTATGTTTTCGTCCATCACCTGGTGTTGCTTGCTTACTGTTGTACTACATCATCCTGGTGTGCTGCTACTGTTTACCCATCACCTGGTGTTCTGATACTGTTTACCCATCATCCTGGTGTAGCTGCAAACGTACTGTTTGGTACCCATCAATCCTGGTCGTTGCTGCTGACAGGTATTGTAACGCCATCATCCTTGGTGTTTGCTGATACTGTTGTACCCATCATCCTGGTGTTGCATGCAACTGTTGTACCCATCATCCCCTGGTGTTGCTGCACTGTTGTAACCCCTCATCCTGGTGTTGCGATACAGTTGTACCCATCATCGCTAGGTGTTGCTGCTCTGTTGTACCCATCATCCTGGTGTTGCTGCTATCTGTTGAAACGCCATAACGCATGTGTTGCTGCTACTGTTAGTACCCATCATCCTGGTGTTGCTGATACGCTGTTTTAGACCCATCATCCTGGTGTTGCTGCAACTGTTGTACCCATCATCCTGGTGTTGCTGATACTGTTGTACCCATCATCCTGGTGTTGCTGCTACTGTTTACCCATCATCCTGGTGGTTGCTGCTACTGAGATTTGTACCCATTAACCTGTGTTGCTGATACGTTTGTACCTACAAACCCATCATCCTGGGTGTTTGCTGCTACTTGTTTATTGCAACCCATCATCCTGGTGTTGCTGGCTACTGTTGTACCCGAGTCATCTGGTGTTGCTGCTACTGTTTTACCCGATCATTCTGGGTTGCTGCTACTGTTGTAGACCATCATCCTGGTGTTGCTGCGTACTGTTGTACCCATTATCCTGGTGTGCTGCTACTGTTTAAGTCCCATCATCCTGGAGTTGTGGCTGATACTGTTGTACCCATCATCCTGGTGTTGTTGCTACTGTTGTACCCATCATCCTGGTGTTGCTGATACTGTTGTACCCATCATCCTGGTGTTGCTGCTACTGTTTTGTACCCATCCATCCCCTGGTGTTGCAGCTACTGTTGAACCCCATATCCTGGTGTTTGCTGCTACTGGATGTTAAGTACCCATCATCCTGGTGTTGCTGATACTGTTGTACCCATCATCCTGGTGTTGCTGCTACTGTTGTACCCATCATCCTGGTGTTGCTGATACTGTTGTACCCATCATCCTGGTGTTGCTGCTACTGTTGTACCCATCATCCTGGTGTTGCTGCTACTGTTGTACCCATTATCCTGGTGTTGCTGCTACTGTTGTACCCATCATCCTGGTGTTGCTGCTACTGTTGTACCCATCATCCTGGTGTTGCTGCTACTGTTGTACCCATCATCCTGGTGTTGCTGTCTACTGTTTGTACCCATCATTCCTGGTGATGCTGCTGCTACTAGTGGTACCCATGCATTCTGGTGTTGCTTGGATACTGTTGTATACCCATCATCCTGGAGTTGCTGCGAACTGTTGCACGCCATCATTCGGGAGTGGTTGCTGATACTGTTTGTACCCATCACCTGTGTTGCGCTTACTGTGTACCCATCATCCTGGTGTTGCTGCTACTGTTGGTACCCATCACTGGAGTTGCTGCTACTGTTGTACTCCATCCATCCTAGTGTTTCTGCTACTGTTGTACCGCATCATTCTGGTTAGCTGATACTGTTGTACCCATCATCCTGGTGTTTTCTGCTACTGTTGTACCCATCTTCTGGTGTTGCTGATACTGTTGTACCGCATGCATCCTGGTGTTCTGCTACTGTTTACCCAATCATCCTGGTGTTTGCTGCTACTGGTTGTACCCATCATCCTGGTGTTGCTGCTACTGTTGTAACTCATTATCCTGGTGTTGCTGCTGACTGTAGTACCCAACATCCTGGTGTTGCCTGCTACTGTTTTGTACCCATCATCCTGGTGTTGCTGCTACTGTTGTACCCATCATGCCTGTGTTGCTGCTAGACTGTTTACCACATCATGCTGGTTGTTGCTGCAACTGTTTGTACCCATCATTCTGGAGTTGCGGCTACTGTTTGTACCCCATCATTCTGGTGTTGCTGCTACTGGTTGTACCCATCATTCTGGTGTTGCTGCTACTGTTTACCCATCATTCCTGGTGGTTGCTGCTACTGTGTACCCATCATCCTGGTGTTGCTGCTACTGTTTGTACCCAGTCTATCTGTGTTTGCTGATACTGTTTGTACCCATCATCCTGGTGTTGCTGGCTACCTGTTGTTACCCATCGATCTGGTGTTGCTGCTAACTGTTGTAACCCATTCAATTCTGGTGTTGGCTGCTACTGTTTGTACCATCATCCTGGTGGTTGCTGCTACTGTTGTACCCTTCATCTTGTGTTGCTGCTACTGTTGTACGACCATATTCTGGTGTTGCTGCTACTGTTGTACCGCATCATCTGGTGTTTGCTGCAACTGTTGGTACCCATCATCCTGTGTTGCTGCTACTGTTGTACCCATCATCCTGTTGTTGCTGCTGAGACTGTGTGACCCATCATCCAGGTGTTGCTGCTACTGTGTAGCCCATCATCCTGGTGTTGGCTGCTACTGTTGTAACCATCATCCCTGTGTTTGGCTGCTACGTTGTACCCATCATCCTGGTAGTTGGCCTGCTACTGTTGTACCATCATCCTGGTTTGCTGCTGCTGTTGTACCCATCATCCTGGTGTTGCTGCGGCTGTTGTACCCGGCATCCTGGGTATTTCTGCTGCTGTTGTACCATCATTTTCTGGTGTTTCTGCTGACTGTTGTAGGGGGGCCATCTTTCTGGTGTTGCCTGGCTGCTGATGTCTCCCATCATTCGCTGGTGTTGCTGCTACTGTTGTAACCCATGCATCCTGGTGTTGCTTCTACTGTTGTACCCATCATTCTGGAGTTGCTGGCTGACTGTTGTACCCATCTTTCAGGTGTTTGCTGCTGCTGTTGACCCATCATTCTGGTGTTGCTTCTACTGTTGTACCCATCATCTGGTGTTGTGCGCTGTTTGATACCCATCATCCTGGAGTTGACCTAGCTATTACTGTTTAAGCGGGGGGGGGCCCCATCATTCAGGTTGTGTGCATGTTGTACCCATATCCTGGTGTATTGCTGCACTGTTGTAACCCATCATTCTGGTGATTGGCTGCTACTGATTGTACCCATCATCCTGGTGTTGCTGCAACTGTGACTCATAATCCTGGTGTTGTTGCACTGTGTACCCATCATCGCTGGTGTTGCGGCGACTGTTGTACCCATCATCCTGGGTGTTGCTGCTACTGTTGTACCCATCATTCTGGGTGTTAAGCTTGCTACTTGTTGTGTACCCATCATCCTGGTGTTGCTGCTACTGTTGTACCCATCATCCTGGTGTTGCTGCTACTGTTGTACCCATCATTCTGGTGTTGCTGCTACTGTTGTACCCATCATCCTGGTGTTGCTGCTACTGTTGTACCCATCATCCTGGTGTTGCTGCTACTGTTGTACCCATCATGCTGGTGTTGCTGCTACTGTTGTACCCATCATCCTGGAGTTGGGCTGCTACTGGTTGTACCACATGCTGTGTTGCTGCTAACTGTTGTGTACCAATCAGCCTGGTGTTGCTGCTACTGTTGTTACCCATCATCCTGGTTGTTGCTGCTACTGTTATGTAACCGCTCATCCTGGGTAGTTGCTGCAACTGTGTAACCCATCATCCTGGTGTTGCTGCTACTGTTGTACCCATCATTCTGGTGTTGCTGCTACTGTTGTACCCATCATTCCTGGTGTTGCTGCTACTGTTGTACCCATCATTCTGGTGTTTTGCTGCTACTGTTGTACCCGATCATCCTGGTGTTGCTGTCGACTGTTTGTACCTCTACCTGGGTGTTTGCTGCTACTGTTGTACCCATCCTTCTGTGTTGCTGCTAGACTGTTGGTAACCCACATCCTGGGGTTGCTTCTACTGGTTGTACCCATCATCCTGGTGTTTGCTGGCTACTGTTGTACCCATCATTCTGGTGTTGCTGCTACTGTTGTACCCATCATCCTGGTGTTGCTGCTACTGTTGTACCCATCATCCTGGTGTTGCTGCTACTGTTGTAACCGCATCATCCTGGTATTGCTGCTACTGTTTGTACCCAGTCATTCTGGTGTTGCTGGCTACAGTTTGTACCCATCATGCCTGGTGTTGCTGCCTACTGTTGTACCCATCATCCTGGTGTTGTCTGCTAACTGTTGTACCCATCATCCTGGTGTTGCTGCTAGCTGTTTGTACCATCATCCTGGTGTTGGTAGCTACTGTTGTACCCCCTTCATCCTGGTTGTTGCTGCTACTGTTTTACCCATCATTCTGGGTGGAGCCTTGCTACTGTTGTACCCATCATTCTGGTGGTGGCGTTGCTACTGTTGGTACCATCATTCTGTGTTGCTGCTACTGTTGTACCCATCATTCTGGTGATTGCTGCTACTGTTGTACCCATCATACCTGTGGTGCTGCTACTGTTGTAACACCGATCATTCGGTGGGGCCTGAGCTACGGTTGTGCCCATCCATTCGGTTTGCTGCTACTGTTGTACCAATTTTGTGTTGCTGCTACTGTTGTAAGTAGCCCATTTTGTGTGCTGCAAACTGTTGTACCCATCATCCTGGTGTTGCTGCTACTGTTATGTAACCCATTTTGTGTTGCTCTAACTGTTGTACCCATCATCCTGGTGTTGCTTGCTCTGTTGTACCCATCATCCTGGTGGTTGCTGCTACAGTTGTATACCCATCATTCGGTGTTGCCTGCCTACTGTTGTGACGCCATCATCCCTGGTGTTCTCAACTGTTGTACCCATCTCCTGGTGTTGCTGCTACTGTTGTACCCATCATTCTGGTGGTGCTGCTACTGTTGTACCCATCATTCTGGTGGTGCTGCTACTGTTGTACCCATCATTCTGGTGTTGCTGCTACTGTTGTACCCATTTTGGTGTTGCTGCTACTGTTGTACCCATTTTGGTGTTGCTGCTACTGTTGTACCCATCATCCTGGTGTTGCTGCTACTGTTGTACCCATTTTGGTGTTGCTGCTACTGTTGTACCCATCATCCTGGTGTTGCTGCTACTGTTGTACCCATTTTGGTGTTGCTGCTACTGTTTGTACCCTCATTCTGATGCGGGCTGCTACTGTTTGTACCATCTTTCTGATGGTGCTGGCTAACTGTGGGTACCCATCAACTGATGGTGCTGCTACTGTTTGTACCATCATTGCCCTGATGGTGCTGGCTGCTACTTTGTACCCATTCTGGAGTTTGCTGCTACTGTTGTACCCATCATCCTGGTGTTGCTGGCTACAGGTTGTAACCCAGCATTCTGATGGTGCTGGCTACTGTTTTTAGCCCATCATTCTGGGGTGGTGGCAGCTAACTTGTTGTAACCATGTCTGGTGTCTGCTGCTACGTTGTACTCCATCATGTCTGTGTAGCTGCTACTTGTTTGATGCCCATCATCCTGGTGTTGCTGCTACACTTACTGTTGGACCCTCATTCCCTGGTGTTTCCGCTATGTTGTACCCATGCATTCCTTGGTGTGCTGCTACGTGATGTGACCCACATTCCTGGTGTTGCTGCTACTGTTGTAACCCCATCTTTCATGTGTTGCTGCTCACTGTTGTACCCATCATTCCTGGTGTTGTGCTACTGTTGTACCCATCATGTCTGGTGTTGCTGCTACCTGGTTGTACCCATCTTCTTGTGTTGCTGCACTGTTGTACCATCATTCGGTGTTTGCTGCTAACTGTTGAGCGCCATCCTTTCTGGTGTTTGCTGCTACTGTTTACCATCATCCTGGTGTTGCTTGCTACCTGCTGTACCCATCTATCCGGTGTTGCTTGCTACTGTTGTACCCATCATCCTGGTGTTGCTGCTACTGTTGTACCCATCATTCTGGTGTTGCTGCTACTGTTGTACCCATCATTCTGGTGTTGCTGCTACTGTTGTACCCATCATTCTGGTGTTGCTGCTACTGTTGTACCCATCATTCTGGTGTTGCTGCTACTGTTGTACCCATCATTCTGGTGTTGCTGCTACTGTTGTACCCCATCTTTCTGTGGTTGCTGCTACGTTGGTGACCCATCATCCTGTGTTGCTGCTTACTTGGCTGTACCGGCATCATTCTGGTGGTTGCTGCTACTGTGTGTACCCATCATGCCTGGTGTTGCTGCTACTGTTGTACCCATCATCCTGGTGTTGCTGCTACTGTTGTACCCATCATCCTGGTGTTGCTGCTACTGTTGTACCCATCATCCTGGTGTTGCTGCTACTGTTGTACCCATCATCCTGGTGTTGCTGCTACTGTTGTACCCATCATCCTGGTGTTGCTGCTACTGTTGCCACTAGTGACTAATCCCCATTCAGATTTCTCTCCATTAATGGTAACTCTCTGCTTTCTATTGGTAAGCCATGCCTCAATCCATGCTAGAACTTTACCTCCTATACCATGAGCTGCCACTTTTCTTAAGAGTCTCTTGTGAGGTACTCTGTCGAAGGCTTTACTAAAATCCAAATAAACAATATCATATTCCTTTGTCACTGTCCACGTGCCTCAAATGTCTATTGAAAAGAACGTCATTAAGTTTGTCAGGCAGGGAACGACCTCTCGTGAATCCATGCTGAATTCATTTTCAATCAAGTTATGCACTTCCAAAGTGACTTCCTGATAATGTCAGCTATAATTGATTCTAATAACTTGCCCACTATATATGTCAGGCTATGACGGTAAATGTTGAAGGAGTGCCGTTATCCCCATTAGAATATAGAACCACATTATCCGATCTTCCACATTCTCTGGCACAACACTGGTAAGGATGGACGCATTGAATACAGCTCGTTAATGCTGAGCTACGCTCCATCTTGCATTCCTTAAGTACCCTTGAAAAATACTCATCGGTCCCGGGGACTTTATTTGGTTTCAGGTTTGTCTATCTGTTAATAACCATGTCCCTCGTGACAGTAATATTAGTTTAACTTAATTCATCAGGCACTAATAATTGTTTATTAATAGTACTGAATCTCATTTTACATCTGTCCTGTGTAAAAACTGACAAAAAATTAGATCTTAAATAAGGAACACATTTCCAGTTCATTATCGTCCAGCTTGTTCATGTCCCAGATTTCAGAGTTCCTACTGTTTTTTTCGTTCACCTTCGTCTATATACCATGAAAGAAACGCCCCTTTGGATTAGTCTTTGAATTCCTTAGCGACCTAGATTTCATAGTCACGTTTAGCCTTTCTTAATCGCCTTTTTTACTTCTCTTTAAGCAGAACATATAGGTCAGTAAGTTAACCCTCCCCTTCTGATAGCGCCTGAAAAATTCCCCTTTCTCCCCTATTAGATGCATTAGGCCTCCGTTAACCCATTTGGGAACGTTATTATTAGACCTAATATGCTCCTCTGTGGAATGTTTATACTCTGGGGCTCTGTTACATTATTAAGAAAAACAATCATAAATGCAGATCCCCTTCATATTCATAAGTATGAATTATCGTCAATAAAATCCTTAGCTAGATAACCCCAATCAAGATAAGAAGATGTTCCTAAGTCGCATTATATAATCGGCAAACGAAAATCGGGGATATTTACTGTATTATTATGCATTATTCTTGGCATTCCCAATTAATGCTAAAGGGATGGATTTGTGGATCACTTGCGCCAAGCTCTTCAGTGATCCCCCAGATTGATTCACGAGTGTTTCCTTATTGACAAGACTAGGTCTAGCAATCTATGGCGTTACAGCTGGTCATTACCATATTCTTGGCGTTACAACTGGTCATTTACCATAGTCTTCGTGTTACATTTTGTCATTACCATATTCTTGGCATTACAGATGGTCATTACCATATTCTTGGCGTTACAGCTGGTTAATATCATATTCTTGGTGTTACAGCTGGTCATTATCATATTCTTGGCATCACAGCTGGCTATCAGCAGATGAGTCACAACTGGCTGTTGCCATATTCTTGGCGCCACAGCTGGCTATTACCATATTCTTGGTGTAACAGCTGGGGAGAAGGGCTACCCTATGCTTGGTTTCACAGCTGTGGGTCATCTTAGTCTTGGTGACACTACCACTGGTTGCCACGTGATCAGTGTAGTCGCGTTTGTAACAAGTGGTCGCATGTGCCTAAATGTGATAGGAGGTTATACACATGTGTAAGCTGGTGGTGTCAGTGGGGTGGGGATGCAAGTGGGTCAGTGGAATAGTAGATGAGTTGGAGTTAGTCTCCAGGTGGGTAGGTGGGATATAGGAGGGCAGATGAACAGTGGTAGGTACGAGCACAGCTGCATTAATGGGGGGGGGAGGGGGCGGAATTAGGTTTGGGCAAATGAAACTGGCCATTTGGGATATTATTTTCATTAGCATTAGGTACCTAATATCCTTTACCCCCAATACCTGAATACTCCAGCAGGTACTGGAATTATCTAAACCATTAACCCCTTGGATGCGACCCAGAAACAAACTATTAAACACACAAGGTCCTGTTAATTGCTAAGTGGGGAAGGGGCAGCAGGATTTTAAGGAAACTGCCGCCATATGTTTTCTCGGTACCAAGGACTTCGAACTCTGGGCCTTGGGATTGGAGTCAAATTGCTCTCACAAGTGAGCAACACGGCACCCGGGGGTTGGGGTAGGATTTATGGTCATTAGGTGGAGATGAGGATAAAGGTGGGGAGCGGGTAATTATCAGGATGGGTGAAAGGGTTAGTAGTGATACAATGTGTGCATAGTGGGGGCAGCATTGAGAACTGGTAGTTAAGACTGAGGAAAAAAAGGAGGGACGTTGAGGGTAGGGTCTTGAGGGAGGGAGTGGTTGGGGTTTGAGATGCAGGGTGGGGATGAAACTGGTGGTACTAACAATGGACAACCTTCATCTTGCATTCAGAGTCATACTAAATCGCTGTGTCAACCCTGGGAAGCTGGGTCATGGGCAGGAAACAAAAGCAGTAATGTTCAATACGCTGTTTCAGTGGTAAGATCATCAGTCATGTGTCTGGGAAGTGCCTTTGAAAACTGTTAACTAAGTGTTCCCTTGAGACAGTAAATGGCAAAGAGGTCTGTTTGGAGGTGATGGTGAAGTGGTCGTCGAATCGATGTAACACCATATAAAAAATTGTATATATCAACAGTGTCTTTGGGTAGTCATGAAAAATAACATAATGTTCAAAGCTAATAAATTTAGTTCGTTAGTACGGTCGAGAAAACGATAAGATTAGAGAGGAGAGCATAAAAACAGTACACAGGTGCACCATCTCAAGAACGATTTTTTAAAGGCAAAGAATATTCCATAAGGAAAAAGCACGAGTCGCATGATAACTTTTTAACTGATACTTTCCTGCTCTAATAAAAGGAAGTTTGTTCCAACAGAACTTCTGCAACGTGACTTGTATTTTCAGTTTTGCCGCATACGCCAATTTTGGAGCCATTAATAATGTCGCGCGTTTACCTGTTTTAAGAAGAAATAAAACCTGTGCATCTTCAGCAGTGTGCTGCTGCACTTGTATATTGGAAACAAAAGTTGCTTCCCTTGTTATAAACATGACACAGATGGGGTTCATGTACAAGGTTGCTGCAAGTTGACACACTGAGGGTATTGTCGAGTATTACGTTAAGGATTCGTCAGCTACAGCTGACAGAATCAGACAGGAACAGATGAAGGAAAGGAAACAAAAGTTTATTTATCTTGTGACAGTGAACAACATACCGATTCGATGATTCAAATTAGTGCAGGAAAATATAAAAAATATCTAGAACGAATAAGCAAACTGTCTTATAACATTTATTTATATTGCGAATTTATTTAATTACTAATTTAGCATAGCAAAGATTTCACGGTTTTGAATAAAAAAACTTCTGTGGTCGTTGTGGATTTGTGCAAGTGGCGTTTGTGGTGGTGGGGGGGGAATTGGGTGGTGGTGGGGGTGGAAAGGGGGCGGTGGTGGTGGGGGGATAAGGGGGTGGTGGTGGGTGTCATTACTTTGGCCCCTCCCCAACTGTTATATGATTATGAAAAGATCATTATTTATTATAAATACAAGGAATATGATGGAATTAACTGAGAGGAATGTGGCTGGTATAGGACATTACTTGGAGTGTTGACTGACCTGAGTTCTTGTCTGCGCTTGTACTCCAGAATTTATTCACTCTCTTTTGCCATTTCATAAGTTATTTACAATAGTTGGTTTGCAAAGAAGCTATTTTCAAGCCTTCCTAGCTATTTTAGTTTGTACACGGTCCATACATTTCTCCACTACGTTAAACTTCCCGTAATACAGACTTATGCTAGCAATTGTAAATTGTGGACAACATAGACAAGTGGAACTACACCGAGGCGCAGTCGTATAACACTCAAATGTATGAGTGAGGAGTCATTGATAGTTGTGTGAAACGTGATCTGTGGGAACCGTGGAGCCTTTCAC
The DNA here is from genome assembly GCF_026875155.1 of Cherax quadricarinatus. Taxonomy (NCBI): domain Eukaryota; kingdom Metazoa; phylum Arthropoda; class Malacostraca; order Decapoda; family Parastacidae; genus Cherax; species Cherax quadricarinatus. The sequence goes on along the minus strand of NW_026470445.1, from coordinate 13,609 downwards.
AATCATCCGGTGGATCCAGAAGAGTTCTGGGGGTTTCAACTTGGTAAAACGTCGCTCTGATTTCTGGTGTGGCGCGCCTTCCAAATGCTGACAGTCATCTTCATTTATTACTTACCGATTTTTTGTAATGGCTTGAAAACGCCTACCAATCACCCCTGCCATTTCGGTGTCAAACGGAAAGCCTTTAAACGTTAATGCACCTCTAGCAGGATGGCAGTCCTTGTGTTGTTGAATATAAAAATAATTCCATCAGCATTCACTTTGTTGTAAATTTCTTTATAGAATATTTCTTCTATTACCAAATTAGACTTTGGTTGCATTGTCCATATTCAAACTGGTCGCTCCACGTCTTTCTAGGTCTGTTATACTGACTGCGTTTCATCATTCTTCTCGTTCTTTCGTGTCTCCCGCGCCTCCTTGAACTTTAAATTTGAGGCTTAGTTTGTTGGCGCCAGATATGTCTATATTTATCTTCCTTTGACTCTTGCCCTAGAATGAGCCCTTTGTGTGACTGGAGAAACTGTCTCAGAAATTTCGTGGGACATTTTGTTACCATTTGTAAAATGGTGTAAAAAGAAAAGTCGTGGCTACTTTATGGAGACGAGTTTTGGAAAAGTGGCCCTGAAATGTGGAAGGTGTTTGGACACCTTTGGATAAATGGTCTCAGAAATGTGGCGTGGCAGACATATGTACTTGTAGTGCATGTTATCGTGCAATTGTGTGCGTAAGTACTACGTGGTGAGGTGCGTTAGTATCCTTATTGCACATGATTTAAATTTGTACCACTCAATCCTGCCCATGTTTCACATTACGAGTATTCTGCTTTGAAAGGTATGCATCTGCCTGTAGAAGGCGCGATAAGAGGTCAGTTCCTGACTGTGGTAGGTAGTTCCTGGCGGCGATAGTCCGTCTGATGGTGGGTAGGTATTCGTTGCGACGATAGTCGGTTCCCCCACTGATGCCGGTAGGTAGTTCCTGGCGGCGATAAGAGTTCTTGGCGGCGGATAAAGGTTCCCTGCTTGCGATAAAGAGTCGTCTTTGGAGGCGATCAGAGGTCGTTCCTGGGGGCGAGCACAGAGTCCCACCTCGATAAGTGATGGAGGCAACGATACGGAGGTGGTATATAAGAGAGTTTACAACTCTGGTAATGGGTTGTGATGGCCATAGTCATGGCTACACCTGCCTCTCGATAGTGTTATTAGCAACGATAAGGATGTGCAGTAATTGGTGGTATTGGTAAATTGGCAGATGCGGGATAGTGTTGGTGGGAATGTTACTTATGCTGGGGTGGGGGTTGTAGTGGTGGGGTTTGGTTGCTGACCTGGCGGTGGTGTATGAGAATGGTTCTGATGCAGAGGTGGTGGCAGTGTGGTCCGGTTGCTATTAGATATTTTTGTTGTGATGGTAGTGGGAAGCGTTTACTGAGTATTAGGTATATTGGGGTTGGTGCTGATGCTCAAGGGGTGATAGTGGGGAATAGTTGATGTACATGGTGGTAATAATTGTGGTGGGGATGGATGTTATTGGAGAGAGTGATGGTAGTGGTGGTTGCGGTTGCTGATGCTGGCGGTGGTAGTCATGCAGATAGTATTCGTGGTAGTGGTTGGCTATGCCTTATAGTGTTGATGGGTGTGGTTGCTGATGCTGGCGTGGTAGTCATGCAATAGTATTGCGTGGTAGGTGGTTGGCTATGGCATATAAGTGTTGATGGGGGTTTGGTTGCTGATGATCTGCGGTGGTAGTCATGCAGATAGTATTCGTGGTAGTGGTTGGCTATGCATATAGTGTTGATGGGGGTTGGTTGCTGATGCTGGCGGTGGTAGTCATGCAGATAGTATTCGTGGTAGTGGTTGGCTATGCATATAGTGTTGATGGGGGTTGGTTGCTGATGCTGGCGGTGGTAGTCATGCAGATAGTATTCGTGGTAGTGGTTGGCTATGCGAATAGTGTTTGGATGGGGGTTGTTGCTGATCGCTGGCCAGTGGTAATCATTGCAGATAGAATTTCGTGTAGGGTTTGGCTATGCATAGAGTGTTTTGATGGGGGGGGTTGGTTGCTGATGCTGGCGAGGTAGTCCATGCACATAGTATTCGTGGTAGTGGTTGGCTATGCATATAGTTTTGATGGGGGTTTGGTTGCTGATCTGGCGGTGGTATCCATGGCAGAAGAACGTAGTTCGTGGTAGTGGTTGGCTATGCATATTTGTTGATGGGGGTTGGTTGCTGATGCTGGCGTGGTAGTCAGGCAGATAGATTCGTGGATTGGTTGCTATGCATATAGTTTTATGGTTGGTTGATGCAAGTGGTGGTATTGCATACTAAACCATTGCTCTCGTACAGTCTTTGTTGATAATCTGCAGTTAAGTTTTATTTGGGATAACCCACAAATAGTTTTGCTAGCTCAAGTTTCAAGTTTTATAATGGTTTTTAATGCACTTAATGTTATGGACATAGAGCACATGATGTCGACATAAGTATAACCCATCAAACAGTGATAATAACACTTCATGTTACTTGGTCCTTTTAGGCTGGAGTACTGCTGTACCCTAACAGCTCTGTTCAAAGCAGGCGAAATTGAATATTCAGAAAACCTTCTTTGCTCACATAAATTCAGTCAAACACCTAAATTATTTGGATTATTTGAAAGTCCCTCGCACGATGTGTAGTGTGAAATGGTACAGCAGTCCTTATTTCATCTTTCTCACCCATAACCACTTTCACTCTACCTCTGTAAAATGACGACCTTATACATTTAGGGATAGTCCTCAGTGCGCGCGATTGACAGTTTCCGGGCTTCAGGTTGCAGAATTACTCACGAATTTCGCTTGTTCAGGTTTCCGGCTTCAGGTTCAGAAATACTCACTAAATTCCTTGTCAGGTTTTCCGGGCTTCAGTTGCAGAATTACTCACTAAATTCGCTTGGCAGGTTCCGGGCTTCAGTTGCAGAATTACTCACTAAATTCGCTTGGCAGGTTCCGGGCTTTCAGTTGCAGAAATACTCACTAAATTCGCTTGGCAGGTCCGGTCTCAGTTTGCAGAATTACTCACTAATCCGCTTTGGCATGTTCCTCCTGGCTTCAGTTGGCAGAATTACTTTAACTCACTAAATTTCGCTTGGGCAGGTTCCGGGCTTTCAGTTGCAGATTACTTCAATAAATTTCGCTTGGCAGGTTCCGGGCTTCATTGCAGAATTACTCACTAAATTCCGCTGGTCAGGTTCCGGCTGTCAGATTGCAGAATTACTCACTAAATTCGCTTGGCAGGTTCGGGCTTCAGTTGCGCAGAATAACTCACAAAAATTCGGCTTTGCAGGTTCCGGGCTTCAGTTGCAGATTTACTCAGCTAATACCGCTTGGCAGTTTCGGGCTTCAGTTGAGCAGAATTGACTCGACAAATTCGCTTGGCAGGTTCCGGGGCTTTCAGTGCAGAATACTCACTAAATTCGCTTGGCAGGTTCCGGGCTTCAGTTGCAGAATTACTCACTAAATTCGCTTGGCAGGTTCCGGGCTTCAGTTGCAGAATTACTCACTAAATTCGCTTGGCAGGTTCCGGGCTTCAGTTTGCAGAATTACTCACTAAATTCGCTTGCAGGTTCCTGGCTTCAGTTGCAGAATTACTCACTAAATTCGCCCGATTGGCAGGTTCCGGGCTTCAGTTGCAGAATTACTCACTAAATTCGCTTGGCAGGTTCCGGGCTTCAGTTGCAGAATTACTCACTAAATTCGCTTGGCAGGTTCCGGGCTTCAGTTGCAGAATTACTCACTAAATTCGCTTGGCTGTTGCCGGGCTTCAGTTGGCAGGAAATACTCACTCAATTCGCTTGGCAGGTTCCTGCTTCAAGTTTGTCAGAAATACTTAACTTCACTAATCGCTTGGCAGGGACCGGCTTCATTGCAGAATTACTCACTAAATTCGCTTGGCAGGTTCCGGGCTTCAGTTGCAGAATTACTCACTAAATTCGCTTGGCAGGTTCCGGGCTTCAGTGCAGAATTACTACTCACTAAATTTCGCTTGGCAGGTTCCGGCTTCAGTTGCAGAATTACTCACGTAAAATCGCTTGCAGGTTTCCGGGCTTCAGTTGCTGAATTACTCACTAAATTACCTTGGCAGGTTCCGGGCGTCGTTGCAGAATTACTCACTAAAATCGCTGCAGTGTCCGGGCTTCGTAGCATAATTACTCACTAAATTCCCTTTGGCAGGTTCCGGCATCATGCAGGAATTAACTCACTAATTTCGCCCTTGGCAGGTTCCGGCTTCAGTTGCAGAATTTTACTCACTAAATCGCTTGCAGGTTCCGGGCTTTTCAGTTGCAGGATTACTCACTAAATTCGGCATTTTGGCAGGTTCCGGGCTTCAGTTGCAGAATTACTCACTAAATTCGCTTGGCAGGTTCCGGGCTTCAGTTGCAGAATTACTCACTAAATTCGCTTGGCAGGTTCCGGGCTTCAGTTGCAGAATTACTCACTGACTCACGTTAATTCGCTTGGCAGGTTCCGGCTTCAGTGCAGATTACTCACTAAATTCGCTTGGAAACAACATTTTCTTTTATCTGATAGAGTGCCAAGCCATCGGCGGGGCTGGAGAATCTGCGTCTGGCGGATCACGAATGTGATGGTAAATTTGGCGTCTGGTAGGCGTGATAATCCCCCTCACGGCCAATTGAAGCTGATTGGAAAACATTTTACAAACTGAAGCTGTTAGGTAAGACACATATGCAACAGTTAGGTATCTTTATTATGAAACGTTTCGCCTACACAGTAGGCTTCTTCAGTCAAGTACAGAAAAGTTGATAGAAGCAGAAGATACTTGAAGACGATGTAATCAGTCCATCACCCTTAAAGTTTTGAAATAAAGATACCTAACTGTTGCATATGTGTGCTTAAGCCTAACAACCGTCCTCGATATTTTATACCATTTTAATGTCGAAACTGAATTGGTTTTAACGAGACCCTGAACTAGAAGGTTTGGAGGGTAGCAGGCAATATCAAAGAGGAGAGAGTTTACTGAGGCTTTTGTTTGGGGGTCTAAAATACATTTATGTTTCTGAATTGTATTTATCATCTGGTGTTGCTGCTACTGTTTGTACCCATCATCTGGAGTTGCTGCTACTGTTGAACCATGTATCCTGGTGTTGGCTGTCTCCTGTTGTATCTTATGCCCATTGCATCCTGGTGTTGCTGATGACTGTTGTACCCATCATCCTGGTGTTGCTGTCTACTGTGTACCCATCATCCTGGTGTTGCTGCTACTGTTGTAGCTACCCATCAACCTGGTATTGCTGCTACAGAGTACCCATCCAATCCTGGTGTTGCTGCTACTGTTGTACCCATCATCCTGGTGTTGCTGCTACTGTTGTACCCATCATCCTGGTGTTGCTGATACTGTTGTACGCCAATCATCGCCTGGTGTTGCTGGCTACATGTTGTACCCATCATCCTGGTGTTGCTGCTACTGTTGTAACCATCATCCCTGGTGTTAGCTGATACGTGTTGTACCCATCATCCTGGTGTTGCTGGCTACTGTTTGTACCCCATCATCCTGGTGTTGCTTGCTACGTTGTATCCCATGCATCACCTGGTTTGCTGATACGTTGTACCCATCATCCTGGTGTTGCTGCTACTGTTGTACCCATCATCCTGGTGTTGCTGCTACTGTTGTACCCATTATCCTGGTGTTGCTGCTACTGTTGTACCCATCATCCCTGGTGTTGCTGAATACTGGTTGTACCCATCATCCTGAGTGTTTGCCTGATACTGTTTTACCATCATACCGGTGTTTCCTGATACTGTTGGTACCCATCATCCTGGTGGTTGCTGCTACTGTTGTTACCATCCATCCTGTGTGATTGCTGCTAACTGTGTACCCATTATCATGGTGTTGGGGGCTGCTAACTGTTGTACCCATCACCCTGGTGTTGCTGATACTGTCTATCAGGGTATGTTTTCGTCCATCACCTGGTGTTGCTTGCTTACTGTTGTACTACATCATCCTGGTGTGCTGCTACTGTTTACCCATCACCTGGTGTTCTGATACTGTTTACCCATCATCCTGGTGTAGCTGCAAACGTACTGTTTGGTACCCATCAATCCTGGTCGTTGCTGCTGACAGGTATTGTAACGCCATCATCCTTGGTGTTTGCTGATACTGTTGTACCCATCATCCTGGTGTTGCATGCAACTGTTGTACCCATCATCCCCTGGTGTTGCTGCACTGTTGTAACCCCTCATCCTGGTGTTGCGATACAGTTGTACCCATCATCGCTAGGTGTTGCTGCTCTGTTGTACCCATCATCCTGGTGTTGCTGCTATCTGTTGAAACGCCATAACGCATGTGTTGCTGCTACTGTTAGTACCCATCATCCTGGTGTTGCTGATACGCTGTTTTAGACCCATCATCCTGGTGTTGCTGCTACTGTTGTACCCATCATCCTGGTGTTGCTGATACTGTTGTACCCATCATCCTGGTGTTGCTGCTACTGTTGTACCCATCATCCTGGTGGTTGCTGCTACTGAGATTTGTACCCATTAACCTGTGTTGCTGATACGTTTGTACCTACAAACCCATCATCCTGGGTGTTTGCTGCTACTTGTTTATTGCAACCCATCATCCTGGTGTTGCTGGCTACTGTTGTACCCGAGTCATCTGGTGTTGCTGCTACTGTTTTACCCGATCATTCTGGGTTGCTGCTACTGTTGTAGACCATCATCCTGGTGTTGCTGCGTACTGTTGTACCCATTATCCTGGTGTGCTGCTACTGTTTAAGTCCCATCATCCTGGAGTTGCTGATACTGTTGTACCCATCATCCTGGTGTTGTTGCTACTGTTGTACCCATCATCCTGGTGTTGCTGATACTGTTGTACCCATCATCCTGGTGTTGCTGCTACTGTTTTGTACCCATCCATCCCCTGGTGTTGCAGCTACTGTTGAACCCCATATCCTGGTGTTTGCTGCTACTGGATGTTAAGTACCCATCATCCTGGTGTTGCTGATACTGTTGTACCCATCATCCTGGTGTTGCTGCTACTGTTGTACCCATCATCCTGGTGTTGCTGATACTGTTGTACCCATCATCCTGGTGTTGCTGCTACTGTTGTACCCATCATCCTGGTGTTGCTGCTACTGTTGTACCCATTATCCTGGTGTTGCTGCTACTGTTGTACCCATCATCCTGGTGTTGCTGCTACTGTTGTACCCATCATCCTGGTGTTGCTGCTACTGTTGTACCCATCATCCTGGTGTTGCTGTCTACTGTTTGTACCCATCATTCCTGGTGATGCTGCTGCTACTAGTGGTACCCATGCATTCTGGTGTTGCTTGGATACTGTTGTATACCCATCATCCTGGAGTTGCTGCGAACTGTTGCACGCCATCATTCGGGAGTGGTTGCTGATACTGTTTGTACCCATCACCTGTGTTGCGCTTACTGTGTACCCATCATCCTGGTGTTGCTGCTACTGTTGGTACCCATCACTGGAGTTGCTGCTACTGTTGTACTCCATCCATCCTAGTGTTTCTGCTACTGTTGTACCGCATCATTCTGGTTAGCTGATACTGTTGTACCCATCATCCTGGTGTTTTCTGCTACTGTTGTACCCATCTTCTGGTGTTGCTGATACTGTTGTACCGCATGCATCCTGGTGTTCTGCTACTGTTTACCCAATCATCCTGGTGTTTGCTGCTACTGGTTGTACCCATCATCCTGGTGTTGCTGCTACTGTTGTAACTCATTATCCTGGTGTTGCTGCTGACTGTAGTACCCAACATCCTGGTGTTGCCTGCTACTGTTTTGTACCCATCATCCTGGTGTTGCTGCTACTGTTGTACCCATCATGCCTGTGTTGCTGCTAGACTGTTTACCACATCATGCTGGTTGTTGCTGCAACTGTTTGTACCCATCATTCTGGAGTTGCGGCTACTGTTTGTACCCCATCATTCTGGTGTTGCTGCTACTGTTGTACCCATCATTCTGGTGTTGCTGCTACTGTTGTACCCATCATTCCTGGTGGTTGCTGCTACTGTGTACCCATCATCCTGGTGTTGCTGCTACTGTTTGTACCCAGTCTATCTGTGTTTGCTGATACTGTTTGTACCCATCATCCTGGTGTTGCTGGCTACCTGTTGTTACCCATCGATCTGGTGTTGCTGCTAACTGTTGTAACCCATTCAATTCTGGTGTTGGCTGCTACTGTTTGTACCATCATCCTGGTGGTTGCTGCTACTGTTGTACCCTTCATCTTGTGTTGCTGCTACTGTTGTACGACCATATTCTGGTGTTGCTGCTACTGTTGTACCGCATCATCTGGTGTTTGCTGCAACTGTTGGTACCCATCATCCTGTGTTGCTGCTACTGTTGTACCCATCATCCTGTTGTTGCTGCTGAGACTGTGTGACCCATCATCCAGGTGTTGCTGCTACTGTGTAGCCCATCATCCTGGTGTTGGCTGCTACTGTTGTAACCATCATCCCTGTGTTTGGCTGCTACGTTGTACCCATCATCCTGGTAGTTGGCCTGCTACTGTTGTACCATCATCCTGGTTTGCTGCTGCTGTTGTACCCATCATCCTGGTGTTGCTGCGGCTGTTGTACCCGGCATCCTGGGTATTTCTGCTGCTGTTGTACCATCATTTTCTGGTGTTTCTGCTGACTGTTGTAGGGGGGCCATCTTTCTGGTGTTGCCTGGCTGCTGATGTCTCCCATCATTCGCTGGTGTTGCTGCTACTGTTGTAACCCATGCATCCTGGTGTTGCTTCTACTGTTGTACCCATCATTCTGGAGTTGCTGCTACTGTTGTACCCATCTTTCTGGTGTTTGCTGCTGCTGTTGACCCATCATTCTGGTGTTGCTTCTACTGTTGTACCCATCATCTGGTGTTGTGCGCTGTTTGATACCCATCATCCTGGAGTTGACCTAGCTATTACTGTTTAAGCGGGGGGGGGCCCCATCATTCAGGTTGTGTGCATGTTGTACCCATATCCTGGTGTATTGCTGCACTGTTGTAACCCATCATTCTGGTGATTGGCTGCTACTGATTGTACCCATCATCCTGGTGTTGCTGCAACTGTGACTCATAATCCTGGTGTTGTTGCACTGTGTACCCATCATCGCTGGTGTTGCGGCGACTGTTGTACCCATCATCCTGGGTGTTGCTGCTACTGTTGTACCCATCATTCTGGGTGTTAAGCTTGCTACTTGTTGTGTACCCATCATCCTGGTGTTGCTGCTACTGTTGTACCCATCATCCTGGTGTTGCTGCTACTGTTGTACCCATCATTCTGGTGTTGCTGCTACTGTTGTACCCATCATCCTGGTGTTGCTGCTACTGTTGTACCCATCATCCTGGTGTTGCTGCTACTGTTGTACCCATCATTCTGGTGTTGCTGCTACTGTTGTACCCATCATCCTGGAGTTGGGCTGCTACTGGTTGTACCACATGCTGTGTTGCTGCTAACTGTTGTGTACCAATCAGCCTGGTGTTGCTGCTACTGTTGTTACCCATCATCCTGGTTGTTGCTGCTACTGTTATGTAACCGCTCATCCTGGGTAGTTGCTGCAACTGTGTAACCCATCATCCTGGTGTTGCTGCTACTGTTGTACCCATCATTCTGGTGTTGCTGCTACTGTTGTACCCATCATTCCTGGTGTTGCTGCTACTTTGTACCCAACATTCTGGTGTTTTGCTGCTACTGTTGTACCCGATCATCCTGGTGTTGCTGTCGACTGTTTGTACCTCTACCTGGGTGTTTGCTGCTACTGTTGTACCCATCCTTCTGTGTTGCTGCTAGACTGTTGGTAACCCACATCCTGGGGTTGCTTCTACTGGTTGTACCCATCATCCTGGTGTTTGCTGGCTACTGTTGTACCCATCATTCTGGTGTTGCTGCTACTGTTGTACCCATCAACCTGTGTTGCGCTACTGTTGTAATCCCATCATCCTGGTGTTGCTGCTACTGTTGTAACCGCATCATCCTGGTATTGCTGCTACTGTTTGTACCCAGTCATTCTGGTGTTGCTGGCTACAGTTTGTACCCATCATGCCTGGTGTTGCTGCCTACTGTTGTACCCATCATCCTGGTGTTGTCTGCTAACTGTTGTACCCATCATCCTGGTGTTGCTGCTAGCTGTTTGTACCATCATCCTGGTGTTGGTAGCTACTGTTGTACCCCCTTCATCCTGGTTGTTGCTGCTACTGTTTTACCCATCATTCTGGGTGGAGCCTTGCTACTGTTGTACCCATCATTCTGGTGGTGGCGTTGCTACTGTTGGTACCATCATTCTGTGTTGCTGCTACTGTTGTACCCATCATTCTGGTGATTGCTGCTACTGTTGTACCCATCATACCTGTGGTGCTGCTACTGTTGTAACACCGATCATTCGGTGGGGCCTGAGCTACGGTTGTGCCCATCCATTCGGTTTGCTGCTACTGTTGTACCAATTTTGTGTTGCTGCTACTGTTGTAAGTAGCCCATTTTGTGTGCTGCAAACTGTTGTACCCATCATCCTGGTGTTGCTGCTACTGTTATGTAACCCATTTTGTGTTGCTCTAACTGTTGTACCCATCATCCTGGTGTTGCTTGCTCTGTTGTACCCATCATCCTGGTGGTTGCTGCTACAGTTGTATACCCATCATTCGGTGTTGCCTGCCTACTGTTGTGACGCCATCATCCCTGGTGTTCTCAACTGTTGTACCCATCTCCTGGTGTTGCTGCTACTGTTGTACCCATCATTCTGGTGGTGCTGCTACTGTTGTACCCATCATTCTGGTGGTGCTGCTACTGTTGTACCCATCATTCTGGTGTTGCTGCTACTGTTGTACCCATTTTGGTGTTGCTGCTACTGTTGTACCCATTTTGGTGTTGCTGCTACTGTTGTACCCATCATCCTGGTGTTGCTGCTACTGTTGTACCCATTTTGGTGTTGCTGCTACTGTTGTACCCATCATCCTGGTGTTGCTGCTACTGTTGTACCCATTTTGGTGTTGCTGCTACTGTTTGTACCCTCATTCTGATGCGGGCTGCTACTGTTTGTACCATCTTTCTGATGGTGCTGGCTAACTGTGGGTACCCATCAACTGATGGTGCTGCTACTGTTTGTACCATCATTGCCCTGATGGTGCTGGCTGCTACTTTGTACCCATTCTGGAGTTTGCTGCTACTGTTGTACCCATCATCCTGGTGTTGCTGGCTACAGGTTGTAACCCAGCATTCTGATGGTGCTGGCTACTGTTTTTAGCCCATCATTCTGGGGTGGTGGCAGCTAACTTGTTGTAACCATGTCTGGTGTCTGCTGCTACGTTGTACTCCATCATGTCTGTGTAGCTGCTACTTGTTTGATGCCCATCATCCTGGTGTTGCTGCTACACTTACTGTTGGACCCTCATTCCCTGGTGTTTCCGCTATGTTGTACCCATGCATTCCTTGGTGTGCTGCTACGTGATGTGACCCACATTCCTGGTGTTGCTGCTACTGTTGTAACCCCATCTTTCATGTGTTGCTGCTCACTGTTGTACCCATCATTCCTGGTGTTGTGCTACTGTTGTACCCATCATGTCTGGTGTTGCTGCTACCTGGTTGTACCCATCTTCTTGTGTTGCTGCACTGTTGTACCATCATTCGGTGTTTGCTGCTAACTGTTGAGCGCCATCCTTTCTGGTGTTTGCTGCTACTGTTTACCATCATCCTGGTGTTGCTTGCTACCTGCTGTACCCATCTATCCGGTGTTGCTTGCTACTGTTGTACCCATCATCCTGGTGTTGCTGCTACTGTTGTACCCATCATTCTGGTGTTGCTGCTACTGTTGTACCCATCATTCTGGTGTTGCTGCTACTGTTGTACCCATCATTCTGGTGTTGCTGCTACTGTTGTACCCATCATTCTGGTGTTGCTGCTACTGTTGTACCCATCATTCTGGTGTTGCTGCTACTGTTGTACCCCATCTTTCTGTGGTTGCTGCTACGTTGGTGACCCATCATCCTGTGTTGCTGCTTACTTGGCTGTACCGGCATCATTCTGGTGGTTGCTGCTACTGTGTGTACCCATCATGCCTGGTGTTGCTGCTACTGTTGTACCCATCATCCTGGTGTTGCTGCTACTGTTGTACCCATCATCCTGGTGTTGCTGCTACTGTTGTACCCATCATCCTGGTGTTGCTGCTACTGTTGTACCCATCATCCTGGTGTTGCTGCTACTGTTGTACCCATCATCCTGGTGTTGCTGCTACTGTTGCCACTAGTGACTAATCCCCATTCAGATTTCTCTCCATTAATGGTAACTCTCTGCTTTCTATTGGTAAGCCATGCCTCAATCCATGCTAGAACTTTACCTCCTATACCATGAGCTGCCACTTTTCTTAAGAGTCTCTTGTGAGGTACTCTGTCGAAGGCTTTACTAAAATCCAAATAAACAATATCATATTCCTTGTCACTGTCAACTGCCTCAAATGTTCTATTGAAAAGAACGTCATTAAGTTTGTCAGGCAGGGAACGACCTCTCGTGAATCCATGCTGAATTCATTTTCAATCAAGTTATGCACTTCCAAAGTGACTTCCTGATAATGTCAGCTATAATTGATTCTAATAACTTGCCCACTATATATGTCAGGCTATGACGGTAAATGTTGAAGGAGTGCCGTTATCCCCATTAGAATATAGAACCACATTATCCGATCTTCCACATTCTCTGGCACAACACTGGTAAGGATGGACGCATTGAATACAGCTCGTTAATGCTGAGCTACGCTCCATCTTGCATTCCTTAAGTACCCTTGAAAAATACTCATCGGTCCCGGGGACTTTATTTGGTTTCAGGTTTGTCTATCTGTTAATAACCATGTCCCTCGTGACAGTAATATTAGTTTAACTTAATTCATCAGGCACTAATAATTGTTTATTAATAGTACTGAATCTCATTTTACATCTGTCCTGTGTAAAAACTGACAAAAAATTAGATCTTAAATAAGGAACACATTTCCAGTTCATTATCGTCCAGCTTGTTCATGTCCCAGATTTCAGAGTTCCTACTGTTTTTTTCGTTCACCTTCGTCTATATACCATGAAAGAAACGCCCCTTTGGATTAGTCTTTGAATTCCTTAGCGACCTAGATTTCATAGTCACGTTTAGCCTTTCTTAATCGCCTTTTTTACTTCTCTTTAAGCAGAACATATAGGTCAGTAAGTTAACCCTCCCCTTCTGATAGCGCCTGAAAAATTCCCCTTTCTCCCCTATTAGATGCATTAGGCCTCCGTTAACCCATTTGGGAACGTTATTATTAGACCTAATATGCTCCTCTGTGGAATGTTTATACTCTGGGGCTCTGTTACATTATTAAGAAAAACAATCATAAATGCAGATCCCCTTCATATTCATAAGTATGAATTATCGTCAATAAAATCCTTAGCTAGATAACCCCAATCAAGATAAGAAGATGTTCCTAAGTCGCATTATATAATCGGCAAACGAAAATCGGGGATATTTACTGTATTATTATGCATTATTCTTGGCATTCCCAATTAATGCTAAAGGGATGGATTTGTGGATCACTTGCGCCAAGCTCTTCAGTGATCCCCCAGATTGATTCACGAGTGTTTCCTTATTGACAAGACTAGGTCTAGCAA
>NW_026470444.1:7500-10966 GCF_026875155.1 Cherax quadricarinatus | reverse complement strand
ACCAAACTTCCCTTTAAAGCCAAACTGAGCCTTAAGCGTATGTAACTTAGTCACACAGCACACACTCTCGCAATTTATTTACGTTGATGGTTTGTTCCCAATCCCCCAGTGCGCTGGTAGTGCTGCTGTCGTACAGAGTGATGGCTCTTTTTAAAAAAATTGGAGCACTCTCAATAATTGGGCCCTTACCTTCAGACAAACTGTTTCCCATACTCCCTTGCACTGAAAGCATCTATGTATAAAAGAATGACGTTTAATTGTAATGATTCTCAGTCATCCATAATTGCTCTCAACTATTAAGAAAAATTGTGCATGCTTGTGTAGAAGCCAAAAGGTAGGGTAAGATTGGGGCGGGGGGTCAGAGTGCCATGCTGTGGATTCCACCCACATTGGTTTCAGATGCATGATAAAAACTGATAAAGGAAGCTATATCTTTCAAAGGGGAGTAGTTTTACAGTTTTGCATGTCGGTAGTTTTTGAGAAAAATAATACAAAAGAACTTAAAAATGAATTTTTTTTGATTAAGACTGAGAGAGACTGACCCCAGTCAGTCCATCTATCATGTTCTATCAGCAGGAGGAGCCACAGTCTTGGTGCATCCAACAAAATAAGCAGACTCTTGGATGAACTCCCGCCCGGCTCCGGTGGGTACAAGTATCTTTGGCGGGTTTAAATCACCCCCCAAAAAATTTTGACCAAAAAAAAATGTAAATTTTGCCGGATGGATATTGTCATCCCCTGCGTCTTTTATTTTCTGGGTCGATAAAATTAATAAGAACATAAGAAATAAAAAAGGGGAACACTGCAGCGGTTGTTCCCTACTAGGCAGGCCCTTTTACAATTCTCCCATAACAAACATTTGCCAAACCCCAATTTTCAATGCCCCCCAAGAAAAAAGCTCCGATGTGCAAGCCCCTCTCAAATCCAACCCCCCCCACTCATGTACTTATCCACCAATTTTTGGAAACTACCCAAATCCTAGCCTCAATACCCAACTAGGGAGACTGTTCCACTCATCAATACCCTATTTCCAAACCAAAACTTTCCTATGTCCTTTTTAAAACTAAATTATCTAATTTAAAACCTTACGCGGGGTTTCTCTTGGAAGATATCCTCAAGACCCCTTGAAAAATCCCCCTTTTTTAATACCTATTTCCACTTTTACACTTCGATCGGTCTCCCCCCCTTCTTGTCTAACAATGAATGTAACTTAAGAGTCTTTAATCTTCTTCATAAGGGGGATTTCTAATTCTATGTTTAAATTTGTCTCCTATGAATGTTTTTTAAGGAATTTTTGTCCATTCTGTATTTTGGAGACCAGAATTGAGCTGCATAATCTAGGTGAGGGCCTTACTAATGTGTAAAAAGCTGCTATGACCTCTGGACTTCTGTTGCTTACACTTCTTTTTAATCCCATAATTATTTGCCTTATTACGTACGAGGGATTGCTGTCTTGGTTTAAGGGGCGTTACCATAACCCCCCAAATCCCCCTTTTCGCAATCTGTATGGCTAAGTTTACATTTTTTTAACTAAATGCTAGGGTTATGGACACTCCCGAGCTTCAGAACCTTATTTAAATCTCTTTGAACTGCATCTCCCACTTTTTGACAAGGGAAGATTTTTGTCAAAACCCTTAAAGTTCCCAAAACCTCTACGTTTTGAATAAATTATCCACCTATCTTCGTGTCATCGGCGAATTTGCTCATATCATAGAAATTCCCTTTCAAAAGGGATCATTGATAATATTATAAACAACAACGGGCCCAAGGGATGATCCTGGGGAAACGCCACTGTTACTGATCCCCACTCGGATTTAACCCCCTTTTAGGGGACCTCTGTTTCCCTGTCTGTGAGCCATAAATTTAAGACAACTCACTCAGAAATTTTCAAGGAGGAAAAAGTTTTTATCCACAGTTGTATATTAAAACCCTTTTTGGAGAAATACCCTGACTTTGCTAGCTGTAAATAAAGATTTCCCCCGTGTGTGTGTGGTGTTATGGTGTTTGTGTACTCACCTATTTTTACCACCTATTTGTGGTTGCAGGGGTTAGTTTAGCTCCTGGCCCCCCTCTTCCCGGTTGCTACTGGGCCCCCCTCTCTCCCCGCCCATGAGCTTTTTTAAAACCCCGTCTTAAAATGTGTGTGGTTCTGCCCCATTACGTCATTTTTTTAGGCTTTTCCCGCCCCTTTCAACTCTATGATGAAGAAAAACTTCCCAAAATCCTCTGATCATTTTTGGTTTTTCAACTTCCAACTGTGTGTGTGTTTGTGTGTGTGTTTTGTGTGTGTGTGTGTGTGTGTGTGTGTGTGTGTGTGTGTGGTGTGTTGTGTGTGTGTGTGTTGGTGTGTTTTGTTGTGTTTGTTGGTGTGTTTGTGTGTGGGTGTGTGTGGTGTCCCACCAAGCTGAGGTTGCAGGGGTCGAGCCCAAGCCCCTGTGTGTGTTGTACTCTCCTATTGTGGTTGCAGGGGTCGTACTGTCCGGGCCTCGTGTGTTGTGTGTTTTGTGTTTGGTTGTGTGTGTTTTGTTGTGTGTGTGTGTGGGGGTGTACTCACCTAATTGTACTCACCAATTGTGGTTGCGGGGGTCGAGACTAGCTCCTGGCCCCCCCTCTTCATGACGCTACGGTCCCCCTCTCTCTCTGTTCCTGAGCTTTGTCATACCTTTTCTTAAAACTTGTATGGTTTTTGCCTCCACTCTTCAATGCTGGGCTATTCCACTTGCTGACAACTTATGACTGAAGAAAACTTCCAAAACGTCCCTGGGGGATCGTCTGAGTTTTCGCTTCCAGTTGTGCCCCCCTTGTCCCTGTGTCCCCTCCTGGAACACCCCATCTCTGTCCACCTTGTTTTTTTTCCCCGCAGTATCTTGTATGTGTTATATTTTTCCCCCCGACCCTTTCTGTCCTCCGTGGTCAGCCCGTTTTTTCCTTAACCTTTCCTCGTACAAATTTCCCTTGAGCTCTGGGACTCCCTTGTTGCAAACCTTTGTACTTTCTCAATTTCTTGACGTGCTTGACCGGGTGTGGGTTCCAGACTGGTGCTGCATACCCCAGTATGGGCCTACATAAAGTGTACAGTGTTTTAAACGTTCCCTTATTAAGGTATCGGAACGCTATTCAGGTTTGCCAGGCGCCCGTATCTGCGGGTTTTTTGGTTGATGTGTGCCTCCGGTGATGTGCTCGGTGTTATGGTCCCCCCCAGGTCTTTCTCCCTGGTGAGGTCTGTAGTCTTTGTCCCCTAGCCTTTACTCTTTTGCGGTTTTTTTTGGCCCCCCCCCAATCTTCATGATTTTGCTTTTGGGGCGGATTGAATTCGAAAGCCAGTTACGGGGCCACATGTCCCCCTCTCCAGTCTTTTTGCGCCCCTGCCTCATCCTTCCTTTTAAAATTCTTCTCAAACTTCACTTCATCGCGAACAGGGACACTTCAGAGTCTTTCCTTCCATCAGTCGTTACTTATAAAAAAT
>NW_026470444.1:0-2500 GCF_026875155.1 Cherax quadricarinatus | reverse complement strand
CCACGGACCCGTGTGTGTGTGTGTGTGTGTGTTGTGTGTGTGTGTGTGTGTCACTCAACAATCAATATTTGCACCAATAACTCATTACAGTTGTGACCGGGTGTGGAAGTGTGAATTGCTCATTACTCTATAATTTGTTCATGATTGTAGCAATGTATAAACGTAAGTAACCATGCTTACAGGATTCATTACCTTTGTGACTTGTGAGTTCATTACCTTTGTACCTAGTTCAGCTATCAAAACTTTGGGGGCCCAGTCCCTGGACCCAATACGTATCTTTGTAACTTGTCATGATTGTGACCCGACCTACCTGGAGCTCATTACCTTTGAAAATTGTGAGTTCATTACCTTTGAAATTGTGAGGTCATTACCTCTGTAACTTTCTCAGCTATCAAAACTTTGGAGTCCAGTCCCTGGACCAATTATGTACCTCTGTAATCTTTAGACTACCGCCCACAGGATGGGTATGGGGTGCATAATATACATATTAAACTAACTTAAACTAACACAGGTTTTTAAACATTTTGACCACTGTTAGACGCTCTGAAAACTTATTTAAACACTCTGAACACAGTTATTTAAACACTCTGAACACTGTTATTTAAACAATCTGATCAATGTTTTTAAACACTTTTGAGCACTTTTTATTAAACACTGTTAAAGTTCCACAACTCTTATGGCGGAAACCTGAGGTACTTAATTATTGGTTAATCTAGGGAACATGACTTTCCTGGTGTTCACGAGGCACATGATTATAGTTGTGGAAAATGTTTTCAAATGCAACAGAAACCTGTTTTACTACATTAAATGGAAAAATAAACTAATCACACGTTCCATAATAAAAATTTTTGTGTCGTTCAATAATGGAACTTTTGTGTCTGAAACTACCCAGCAGACTTTCCGTGGTGGAATTCATCGAGGAAACAACTTCCACCAACACGTTTCGTCCGAGAACTTTTATGGGGTAAAACTCACACCCAAATGTTCCAGGGTGTGATTTTTTGCTTCATAAACGTGAGATTATTTAGTCGTGATGGTTTCATAAAAATAGTCCATAATTAATAAACAGATTTAGGGAAGAATATTTGTCAAAAATTATACAATTTTATACTTACAAATGTAAATATATTTAGAAATATGCATGCATGTAAATATATAAGCAGAGACAGGTACACAATTAGAACAGTTTCTTGGTAGAAAGAATACAGATACTGTTAGTCTGAGGATAAAACACCTACCTGCAGCTCGTCGCACTGCTACTGCTTGTTTCTCTTCACATTATTTAATCTCGTTATTTGCGCTTAACTGAGATTTAATTAGGAAAAATCTAGGTTAAACGTTACATAACGAATATAAAATTCCAGGTATTTTTTGCGATCGTTTAGAAACGGACATGTAAACACGCTAGAAAACAGTATGACTATCATGAAGAATGTTAATTTAAGGAGAAACGCTGATAAAGTCTACGGATATCACCCGCCGCATTTCACTACTCCATTCCCATCCTGTGCGTGGTAGTCAAAAGAGGTACATAAAGGGTCCAGGGACTGGGGCCCCAAAGTCCTGACAGGTGAACAAGGTACAACGGTAATGAATTCACAAGTTACAAAAATAATGAATCATGTAAGTAAATTTACTTACGTTTATACGTGGTTACCGTCATGAACAAATTATAAATTAATGAGCAATTCACACATCCACACCCGGTCACATCTGTAATGAGTTTTCAGTGCAAATATTCAAATAGGTGAGTCCACACACACACACGAGCGTACATACACACACGAGCCCCACACACTCATGCATGTATGAGTACACAAATACACACGCAAACAAGCACAACAAGCACACACACACAAAACACACAAACCCCACACCACACACACACACACACACACACACACACGTGAATCCTTATTTACAGTCATATCAGAGTATTTTTCCAAATGGTCTGTAATATTACCACTGTGGATAAAAATATTTTGACATATCTTGAACATTTCTGAGTGAGTTGTCTCTGAATTCATTAATTTAATCACACTCCAGTACATAATGACGCAGGGTGAGATATTTCGCTTGGTCCTACATCTGGTGGTGATGATTTAACCTGCAAAGATACTTGTAACCCAGCCGGGGCCGGGCGTTGTGACATCCAAGAGTCTGCTTATTTTTTTGGATGCACCATAGACATGTGGCTCCTCCTGCATGATAGAATGATGATAGATAGACTGGGCTTGTGTCAATCTCCCAGAGTCTTAAGTCATAAAAATTCAGTTGAAGTTCTTTCGTATTGTTTCTCAAACTGCTAACTGACAAGCCAAGATTGTAATCTACCCGCTCTTTGAAGCATACAGCTTAGCCAGTTTATCAGTTCTGTCATACATCTGAAGACCAATGTGAGATGGAATCCACAGCATGTGTACTCTGACTCCACGTCCACAATCCTACCATGCCTGTGCCTGGCTTTTGACACAACATACCACAATTTATACTTTAATGA
>NW_026470443.1:0-10941 GCF_026875155.1 Cherax quadricarinatus | reverse complement strand
ACACACAAACACACACACACACACACAACACACAAAAACACACAACAACACACACACACATCACACACACACACACACACACACACACACACACACACACACACACACACACACACACGCCCAGGAGCTATGGAATCGACCCCTGCAACACAAATAGGTAGTACAAATGTGAGTACACACACAACAAACACATACACACACACACACACACACAACACACACACACAGATGGGGGGGGGGGGGGGGGACACACACACACACACACACACACACACACACACACACACACACACCGACACACCTACACAACTACACACACACACCAGGCCTAGTGTCTCATCGACTGCCTAGACAAAATGTTCCAACACACACACACACGATCCCAGATGGGGACACCAGCAAGAATACACCACAAGTGTTGGATCGACATACATACAGATAGGAGGAGGTGGAAGAAACTGCTAAGGACATCGATACCTCAAAGGCAATGGGACCGACAACATCTCCCGTGGCGTTAGAGAGGGAGCAGATTGTTGTTGCAGCCACTTACCACAATCTTCAACACTCCTGGAAACTGGCAACTACCTAGGTATGTAAGATGCAAATGTGTTCCCAATTTTAAAAAAGGAGACAGAAAAGAGGCACTAAACTATAACCTGTGTCATTGGACGTGTATAGTATGCCAAAATTATGGAGAAGATTATCAGAGAGAGGGTGAGCAACCTGGAAAAAGGACAAGAGTAGAAATGCCAACAGCACGATCACGAAGCAAATCTTGTGTCATATTAAAGGGGGGGGGGGGGGGGGGGGGGGGGGGGGAACAAACCTCTGGAGTTTTTATGATAAAATAACGAGTAAGACACGAGAGAGAGGGGTGGGGTTGATTGCATTCTTCTTGGACTGCAAGAAGGCCTTTGACACAGTTCCTCACAGAGATTAGTGCAGAAGCTAGAGCATCAGCGCCATATAAACAGGAAGGCACTGCAATGGATCAGAGATATACCTGGACAGGAGGCAACATCGAGTCATGTACCGTAATGAATGTATCACAGTGGGCACCTGTTATGAGCGGGGTCCCACAGGGGTTCGTTCCTAGGACCAGTGCATTTTTGGTATATGTAACACATGATGGAAGGGTTAGACTCACAAAGTGTCCCTGTTGTCAGATGATTTAAGTTTCATGAGGAGAATTAAATCCTATGAGACCAGGCAGGACTTCAAAGAGACATGGACAGACTGGACACCGGTCAATCAAATGGCTTCTCGAATTTAATCCTGCCAAATGCAAAGTCCATGAAGATAGGGGAAGGCACAGAAGACCACAGACAGAGTATAGGCTAGGTGGCCAAAGACTGCAAACCTCACTCAAGGAGAAAGATCTTGGGTGAGTATAACACCGAGCATGTGCTCCGAAGCACACATCAATCAGATAACTGCTGCAGCATATGGGCGCCTGGCAAACCTGAGAACCAGCATTCCGGATTACCTAGTAAGGAAATCATTCAAGACACAGTACACCGTGTATGTCAGGCCCTAATGAGAGTATTGCAGCACCTTTTTGGAAAACCCGCCTTGATAACGCACGTCAAGAAACTAGGGAAAGTACAAATGGGTGCGGGGGGGGGGGGGGTCAAGGTTAGTTACAGAGCAAGGGGGAATGTCCTATGAAGAAAGATTAAGGGAAATCGCCTGACGACACCTGGAGGACATGAGGGTCAGGGGAGACATGAATAACGACATATAAAATCTTGGCGTGGAATAACCAAGGTGACAAAGCAGGATTTCCAGGAGGGGGACACAGAAACAAGACTCCACAATAGGAAGTTGAAGACATATGAGTCAGAGAGATAGTAGGAAAGTATTTCTTCAGTCATAGAGTTGTAAGGCAGTGGAATAGCCTAGAAAATGACTGTAGTGGAGGCAGGACCATACACAGTTTTAAACGAGTTTGATGAAAAAAAAACTCATGGACGGGAGAGAGAGGGCCCGGTAGCAACCGGTGAAGGATGCGGGGCCAGGAGCTAAGACTCGACCCCTGCAACCACAATAGGTGAAACACACACACACACACACACACACACATGGTAATGCATTAATTTAAGCTAGCAAAGTCAGGGTATTTCTCCAGAATGGTCTGTAATAAACCACTGTGGATAAAATACTTTGCCATTTCTTGAACATTTTCTGAGTGATTGTTTCTAAATTCATTAATTTGATCACACTCCAGTAACAATAATGACGCAAGGTGTGACAATAGTCCATCGGCAAAAGTTTACATTCGTTTGGCTACTCTGGTGGGTGGTGATTTAAACCTGCCAAGATACTTGTAACCCCACCGGAGCCGGGGCATGTAGTGACATCCAAGAGTCTGCTTATCTTGTTTGATGCACCATAGACATGTGGCTCCTCTGCATGATGGATGAGGAAGAATTGGGGGAAATGGAAATAGTTTTAAAAAGGAAAAGATAATGAAAAAAAAAAATATACGCCTAGGCGCCCTATCCCGAAGGCAGGACACTCAGCCGCAAGGTGCTACAAGACGGACCCCCGCCCGCGTGTTCCCAGCCACTCGACACACTCGCTATCCACAACACGGAGCCGCACCTCCTATGCAATAGTTCCCCCCTGCTGGCCATATTTCAGGGGCGATCCCGCATCCTCGCCCCACCGCAACCCCCCCTAGGGCCTCCCTATTCGCATTCGCCACGAGGCCTAGCAATGACCAGAATCATGCCCTACGACACACCACACCCCCCCCCACCCCTCCCGCCACAGCCACCAGGAGAGCCCCCACATCGAACCCGAACGCCCCCACCTGGACCCCCAGGTGGCTCAGGCCCCCACAATTACCCTGCCCGTGGCTGTGTTGTGCAGCTCCCGACGGCGTATCAGCCCCGACCGTCCACGGTTCCCCAGGGGCAGGCCGCCCCCATCCTACCCCCCCCAGCTCATCGCCGCTTTACCGCGGGAGCTCTGCATGTACGCGGGGCCAGAAGCCCCCCCGCGCGGGCCGCCCCCCATCGGACATGGCACACCCACGACTCGCCAGCCAGACCTCACGCAATCCGCGGCTCCTCCCGAGCCGTCGCCCAATCGCGCGAAGTATATCCCCTCTCCGCTCAGAACCTCGGGCGCACCCAGTTTCCACTCCACACGAACCTAGCCACTAGCCACCTCACATGAGTGCCGCCACCACGCCAGTTCATCTCGAACGGCCGCAACAGGACCCGCAGCCCCGGGCTTGCAGGGGGCAGCCGCACGTGGGTCGTCACCTCCACCCCGCGTTTGCCATCGCCCCATAATACCACCCTCCCATGCCCCCTCTCCTTGGCACACGCTGCCCCGCGGGAATTCCTGCCACCCCCCTGCCGCCCCGGGAAAATCCCGCCATACACGCTCGGAGGGCCACAGCACCACACCAGGCCCCCGAACCCCACCCGCTTGTTGCGGGCCTCCGCTCTGGGGATCCACCCATTCCATACAATATCCCACACCCACCTACAACCGACCCACCCTAACCAAATGCCGAACTAACTACAACAATAACACCCCCCATCACCCATCCCCCCCCCTCAATACTCACACCCCCACAATGAAAGCATCCCTCTTACGTCCCCAAAACACAGAACAACAGCCACATCCGCCCCTAATTATCGCAGTGCCAAACCCCCGCCATGCAACTGCCTTCCACTGTCTCACAGGGTCAGTAATAGTCCATGAGGCTAAGATCAACTAATTCAATAAAATAATAATAATAATCCACTGTCCACAATCTAACCCAACTCTATTACAGGCAACAGACACCAGCATGCCACAAATATACAAATGAGTTGAGAGCATTATGGAAGACAGAGAATTCAGTTACAAAGTAAAGTGTCAACCTTAGAAACATGGACACATTTTTAATTGAGAGCAGGAGTATTGGCAAACAGTACTGTATATTTGAAGGGTAGAGACCCGAGTTAATGATTCATGCTCCAATTCACTTCATGATAGCCATCACACTGTAGTGACACAGCAGCACTACCAGCTGCACCAGTGACTGGTGAACAGAACCATCGACGTAAATCTTTGTGAGATAGTGTTCTTTGTGACTAAGTTATCAATACAGCTTAAGGCATCCATGTTTTGGCTCAAGACGAAGCTTTGGTTGTGATTTAAGAAGAGTTTGGGGGAAATGGAGAATGGAGTTGAATGGGGTAATATCCATGGATGCAGTAAATGTCTCTGTTGTCTAACTTGGTCAGTCGTCACGTGAGGTCACAGAGCCCTAGCTGCTTTGGGGAATTAGTGTGACGGTTTACAAAGCATGCTTTGCTTCTGCAGTGTTTTTAAAATTGAGGTTGGAGAGTTGAAGGAGGAGGTCTTGCTTCTCCAGAGGAGATTAGGAGGCTGAAGGTCCATCCTCAATGTGGGTCTGGTAGAGAGTGGAGGTGGCTGGAGTTGTGGGAATGAGTTCCTAGCAGTGAGTGCAGTCTGTCTTTCGCTGTGAGAGGCTGTAGTTGGGGAGGTAGCAACGTCTACAGCAGTGAGTTGCAGTCCAGCACCTGCTACAAGTGGTCGAGTGTTTCACAGTTAATGGGAGCGCATCAAGTAAGGAAAGTTAGAGTGAAGATCTGAAGGTAGGAAATCGCTCTTCTGTTTCTTCAGGATGAATTACCTTCAGTGGCCATGAGGTAAGGTACTACTGCCCCTGCTAATGAGGGTTAAGCGCAATTCTTTTTGGTTGGTGACTCTCGGGTAAGATATTTGACCGTGCTTTTTGTAATAGGAATAAGAAAGATGAGAGATAGAGTGTGCTTTCCCTGGAGCTGGTGTGGGGACGTTGTCAACAGGCTGGATAATATCATGTCAGGTAATGGGAACGATAAAAAAGAAAAAAGCCCCATAATCTGTCTCAGGCTGGTGGAAATGATATTGGGAAGGGTAGGAGAGAAGAGCTGCTAGATAAGTACAGGTCAGCTATAATATTTTCATTAAGTTAAGGATGGATCCCAATCATATTTTTAGCATCCTGCCTAGAAAGGGGAGTAGGAAATGAAGGTTGTCTAGGTAATTGGTGAAATTGCTGGCTAACAGATACAGCAAGGAACTGCAATCCCATTCATTGACAACTGAACAACTTTTTATGGCAAACATGATATGTATGCAATGGATGGGGTAACATCTCTCTGGGCTGGGGTGGTAGCACCTTGCAGACTCGATTGAGAATGCCATTGGTGAAATGCCTATGATTTTAAACTGATGGAAGATAGAGGTATGGGTGTGTGTGGAAACAAGCAGGTTGCAACACTTGGTTGGAAACAGTAAATGTATAAAAGGCATTCAGCAGAAGTTATAAATAAAGACATAGATCAGGTCAGCTACAAAGGGGACAGCAGAGGGGCCGCAAGGGACTAGCTCCCTTAAGGTTTCGAAACTAAAAAAATAGCAGGAGTGTAAGAAATAAATAGATGAGTCAAAGACTAATTGCAAGTGCAGGAAACATAGATATTAACTGCTATAACATGAGACCTGGCTCAATCTAAGATAAGAGAGCCCTCTGAATGTCACATACAAGGCTATAAATTAGTCCACACTGACAGGGTCAACAGGAAAGGTGGGTGATAGCGATGTATGCAGAGACAATTTTAAATTGTTTGTGTTAGACAAGATATTAAATAGAAGCGACACCACACTACATCTGTTTGGTTACAGCTTCTCGAGGGCCGAGAAAAACTAATATTTTGGGTGTTGATTTACAGGGCCCCAAAGCTTGGTAGGGAGTGCGTAAAACTTCTAAGGGATGAAATTACGTAAGGCTCTACATACGAAAAGGCTAATGGGAGAATTCAACTAAGACAGATTGACTGGAGCAATTTGACTAGGAATTTAGAGTCTGGTGACTTTCTTGATACGACCAGGAATTGTTTTTCTAAAACAGTTTGTGACAGAGCCAACTAGGGGTAAATCACCTCCTTGACTTGGTTTCTTGCAGTAGGGGAAACGCGGCCACTAAATTATAATCTGATTAATGATGACTTGGGAAAGTGATCCAAAATCCACTCAGTTTTAATAATCATGGAATTCCATAATTAATGGCAATCAAGTCTCCGTCCATGACTTTCGCTTGGCTGATTTCATAGGACTGAAAAATTACTTAGGTGGCTGAACTGGAATGACCTGACTAAGTGTCAGGTAGTGTGAAGGTTGCCGATATGATGCTTTCAAGGGCATAGTTCTAGCTGCTCAGTCAAATTATGTTCCAAATAGGAAATCGAGATTCAAACAAAAATGATCCTAAATGGATGAACAATAGATAAAATAATGCGATGTGGTCATAAGAGAGGCATATATAGGCAATCAAAAGAGGAGAGAGGCAATTAAGAAATCGATATATTCATTTAAAGAGAGAAATAAAAAGGGAATAGAAAAGCAAAAAGAGATTATGAGTTTAAAGTTGCAAGAGAATCGAAGACTAACCCAAAAGGATTCTTTCAGGTATACAGGAAGTAAGATCAGGGACATAGATAGGGCCCACTCAAAAGTTCCTCGTCAGCTCCTGACAGTGATAAGGAAATGTGTATAATTTTTTACACATACTTCCTCCTCAGTTTTTTACAAAGAGGATACCAGCGAAATTCCAGTAATGATAAATTATGTAGAACAGGACGATTGATAAACTGTGCACTATTAGGGTCACAAAAGGGTGACATGGTCCTTAGGCAAATAGAATAAATTAAAACCTACAAATCCCCAGGCCCTGATGAACGTATGCAAGGGTTTCTAAAGGATGTAAAGAGAGCTTAGCACACCTTTGGCTAATCTTTTCAACATATCACTACAAACTGGCATGTGCCAGATAAGTGGGAAAATGGCAAATGTGTTACCTATTTTCAAAACAGGTGACAGGTCCCTAGCTTCGAACTATAGGACCAATAAGCCTAACCTCCATAGTGGGAAAAATTTATGGAATCAAAATTGCCGAGGCCAAGTTCGTAGCCACCTTGAAAAGCCATAAATTAATCAACGAATCTCACATAGTTTTCAAAGGGGCGTTCCTGCTTACGAATTTATTAACTTTTTTTCACTAAAGGATATTTGAGGAGGTAGATCATGGTAATTGAAACAATGATATTTGTGTATATGGACTCAGTAAGGCCTTTGACAGGGTCCACATCAGAGACATTGAGGAAAATTACAGCACATGGAATAGGAGGAGAAATTTTTTTCCTGATAGAGGCATGGTTGACAGAATAGCCGCAGAGAGTTTGCATAAATGTGGAGAAATTCAGAGTGGGGAAGCGTCACGAGCGGTGTTCCAACAGGGTCAGTGTTGGGGCCCCCTGCTTTCACAATCTACATAAACGACATAGATGAGGGCATAAAAGAGCGACATCGGGCAAGTTGCCGATGACGCAACCAAAATATGCCGTCGAATTCCATTCTGACGAGGACATTCGAGCACTCCAGGAAGATTTTGATAGACTGATGTGCAGGGTCGGAGAAGTGGCAGATGCAGTTTAATATAGACAATGCAAAATTCTAAATGTTGGACAGGACAATAACCATGCCACATAAAAACTAAATAATGTAGATCTTGAAAATTACGGATTGCGAAAAAGAATTTAGGAGTTCTGGTAGCAGTAATCTGAAGACCAAGACAACAGTGCATAATGTTTCACAATAAAGCTAATAGAATCCTTGGCTTCATATCAAGAACATAAATAATAGGATTCCTCAGGTTGTTCTTCAACTCTATACATCCTTGGTTAGGCCACATTTAGATTATGCTGCACAGTTTTGGTCACCGGTATTACAGAATGGATTATAAATTCTCTGGAAAATGTAACAAAGGAGGATGACAAAGTTGCTCCCATGTATCTAAACCATCCCATAGGATAGACTAAGGCCTGAAACTGCACTCTCTAAAAGACGTAGAATTAGGGGGGATATGCGATTGAGGTGTATAAATGGAAGAACAGGAATATATAAAGGGGATTGTAAATAGGTGCTGAAAATATCTAGCCTAGACAGACTCGCAGCAAGGGTTTTTAAATTGGAGAAAATTCAGATTCAGAAGGATATAGGAAAGTACGTTTGGAAATAGAGTTGTGTGAGTGGAAAAACCCCCAAAGAAACCGTTATAGAGGCCAGAACTTTGTGTTTTTAAAAAATGGTTGGAAAAATCAAGTAGATGGGGGTGGGTGTGAGTTTAGACCTGTAGTTGTGCTCCAGTCGGTTGCGTGTTCCCCCTTTAAGTCATGTGACCCTGCCCTGATGGGTTGGTGATTGGCTTAACCCGGTGGGAGACTTGGCCCTGCCTCGCGGGGCCAGTGGGCCTTCGCAGTGTTCCTTCTTCTTATGTTTTATGTTCTTATGTAGGGTTCATGCGGAGGTCGGTTCCAGTTTTTCGTCCATCGGGAAAGGATGTTCACCAGAGCTGAGGAAATTTTTGAGGGGCTTCTGGCAGGGGTTTAAATGGGCTAGCCAAAGCATATTGCCCCCAATAAAGATATTTCTTTCAGAACACGATTTTAATGCTTGGAATTTTAAGTTTTTTCCGATATTTAAAATTTTGGCAGACGAGGGATCCTAGGGATCCTCATTGCTTCTTTTTGAGTTTTTTCAGCCCCCCAAAGTTCCGTCAGCCAACGAGTGCAAGTAGTGGGCCGCTAATAAACCCCAATGATCTAATAAAAGGCAAGATACATCTTTTCACAATTTTAACATTAGCCCATCCTGGTAAAAACCCTGCCACAACTCTAAGTGCTTCACCCTTTTCTTTGTATTGGCGACAAGTCTCGTTACAACGGCCCCAAGTAGTGGAACCTCAAAGCCTAGATCCCTGATCGCTTACATATTTAGAAAAACCAATCATGAAATGGATCGACGAACGTGCCTCTTGCCGAGGAGGATCGTTGAGATCTTTGTTTTATCCCGAGATTTTTAAACCCCTGGTCATGACACGGGGGATAAGTTTAAAAATTTTTTGGGGTGTTGGAAAATCCGGTGGGTGAATATTATTCATCGCAAACTAACCTTAAAATGATGGGGCTGGCTAGGCTGGCTTAAGAAAGGGCATTAATCAAAATGTGAAAAGGGGGGGACAAGCACACCCCCCGTGGGGTTTAATTCAAAATTTTAGTTACATTCTATGTCCCTGGGAACAACACAGACACTTTCTGTTGGGCAGGTAACCTTTAAAACCAGCGGAAAGCCCCTCCAAAACCCTTCTGGCAAGTTCACAATGATTACATGTCGGTTGGTACATCAAAAAACGGATTTAAGTCAAAGGGAAAGTAGTGTATGAGTGTCAGTGTGCGAGGAAAAAGGGGGTAATGAATTGCACACCCTTCCCTGCATAAAAAAGCAAACCGGGGGTGACAAGAAATTTCTTAATTCTGTGCATAAAGATTAAAAATCACTTTTTGAATGTTTTTTCACAAGCAGTAGTAAGGGGTATGGGCGAAAAGAATTTTGTTGATTGGGCTTCGGAAGGGAAAAATGGGCTATTGGTCCATGATTTAGGGAGCTCCCCCGTGACATAACCATGTTATATAATTAAGTAAAGGATTACCCGGGACTCGACACGCAATCTGGTAGTTTAATAATACTCCTCCCAGGCGATGGGTTGCCCTTGGTTAGTGCTGCCAAGTTTATAATTATTTAAAGGGAAAGTTGCAGTCATTGCCTTGCTGAGCATAAAAACAACAAGTCTTCCCTTGCATCATATTTTCCCATTAATTTCGCCTGTGTGTCTGGGAAAACTGTCATAGCTGATGTAGCAGCCCCAAACACTACTAAATCTTCGCAGAAGGGATGAGGGTGCGCGATCTGCCCAGTTCGTTACCCTTAATTCTATTTATTCCCTCCATGCCCGGCTAATGGGTGTGGCATGAGGACCATTGAAAATTTTTCCACTGTTTGCGCAGCTCTGTCATACGCTCTCTGGCAGCAGCAAGGGCAGTTTGGAAAGCCTCGCATTTCAGGGGGACGATGGTTTTATAGGTGGCCTAGTCTGTGAGCAGTCGTTTCAAGTTCGAAGTTAGAATCATTGTAATAGGTATGTTTTTTAAAACTTAGATTTTAGGAAGTCATTTTGGTTTAGATAGTAGGAAAGGGTTTTGAGGCGGCCCCCTAAGAAGTTCTAATACGCTCACAAGGTCAGTTTAAAAAATCTCGACAGAGGAACACTCATGGGGGTTAACCCGTCAGTCACATGGCAACAAAGCATCTGTTGACAGGGGAAACATTAAGACGTTTCCGTTTTAAAAATCCCACCAGGGAGAATGTATTACCAATATTAGAAGGGTTTGCCTTGGGAAAGTTTAAAGCTATTCGTTACAATGGAAGACTCACAGCTGGGAGAAATAATGTTGAAGCCCCGACACGATCAAGGACACCCCCCTAGATATGTGTGGGTTCAAGGTCACCTACAATTTGCACATTATCATGACTGTTTAAGAGTGACAACAGTTGATTGCCATTACGATTACCAAACTGAGAGTTTCCAATGCTTTTGTGTCTTGCATTATAATCACTAATAATGAGAGTAGGTTCAGACTGGCAAAGTTGGGACTCCAATAAATTAAACTTATCGAGGGGCGTAAAGTTTAAAAATGTTGAGAGCAGAGTTCCCAATTAAATCCTAACACCGTGTTTCTTACCCCCCGTTTTTTTATGTGCAAGAAGTTGATGGGGAAGTGATTTTTTAATATATAGAACACAAGAATTTTTTTTTATATTTTTATTGAAAAACGCAATACATAGTTATACATGTAGACAATGTAAGCAATGAAACGTATCCATTTATTAAAAAAAAAAACTCCACATTCCCTACCGTAGCACAAACTTTTAATAAAAACTAAATTAAAAACAGCCCCCAAATTCATATACAGGGGGGTTTTTACATCCAAAAATTGCAGCCATAAACACAATATGAATATAACCCCAAAAGAA
>NW_026470442.1:7500-10951 GCF_026875155.1 Cherax quadricarinatus | reverse complement strand
CACACAAACACCCCACCCCAAAACCATAAAACCCCCCCACACACAAAACACACCCCAACACACACACCACACACACACACACACCACCACACACACACACACACTCACACTTATCGATTTAATAATGACTAACAACAGTGAAATAAGAGGGGCAAGGAACTCAGTATTGATAGGTTCCGTGTTGATAGGTTCACTGTTTTGTAGTGTTCACTTTTTTGGTAGTGTTCACGTATTGGTGTGTTCACTGTTTTGGTTTAGGTTCATGTTTTGGGTAGTGTTCATGTTTTGGGTAGTGTTCCTGTTTGGTAGTTTTTTCCTGTATTGGTAGTGTTCACGTATTGGTAGTGTTCACTGTTTTGATAGTTTTCACGTTTGGTGTGTTCCCTGTTTTGGGTTTGTTTTCATGTTTTGGGTGTGTTCATTTTTTGGTAGTGTTTCACTTATTGGTAGTTTTACTATTGGTAGTGTTCTTAGGGTAGTGTTCACTGTGTGGTAGTTTTCACTGTGTTGGTTTAGTGTTCACGTGTGGTAGTGTTCACTGTTTTGGGTTGTTTTCACTGTTTGGGTTAATGTTCACTGTATTGGGTGTGTTCACTGTTTTGGGGTAGTGTTCACTGTATTGGTAGGTTCACTGTATTGGTAGGGGTCACTGTGTTGATAAGGGTTTTCACTGTTTGGTAGTGTTCACTGTATTGGTAGTGTTCACTGTTTTGGGTTTGTGTTCACTGTTTGGTGGGGTTCATGTTTTGGGTATTTTTCACTGATTGGGTGTTCCTTATTGGATTTTCACGGGTTTTGGTAGTGTTCACTGTTTTTGGTGTGTTCACTGTGTTGGAGTGTTCACTGTATTGGTAGTGTTCACTGTATTGTTGTGTTCACTTTTTGGGTTAGTGTTCAGTATTGGTAGTCACTGTTTGGTAGGTTCAGTATTGGTAGGTTCACTGTATTGGTAGTGCCCCTGTATTGGTAGTTTTCACTGTTTGGTGTGTTCCTGTGTTGTAGTGTTACTGTATTTTTAGTGTTCACTGTTTGGGTAGTGTTCACTGTTTTGGTAGTGTTCCTGTTTTGGGGTAGTGTTCACTGTTTTGGGTGTGTTACTGTATTGGTAGTGTTCATGTATTGGTAGTGTTCACTGTATTGGTGTTTTCACTGTATTGGTGTGTTCACTGTGTTGGTAGTTTTCCCTTTAAATTTTTGTGTTCACGTACTGTGTGTTCCTGTATGATAGTGTTCACTGTACTGTGTTCATGTACTGATAGTTTTCATGTTTAGCAGCGTTGTGGGATATAGAGAGGAAATAGTCTATATCGTGGATCAAGACCCCTTAAACGTAAAAACCTTCCCACACTGATAAAGCCCAGTGCAACACTGAAAAATGGATTTTTCTTTGTTGTGGAGTGTAAAATGATATAATTAAATTATTAATTTTATTATTATTTTTATTTTTTAAAAAATTTTAATTAAAAAATTTTATTTTTGGGGTTTTTGGTTTTTTTGGGGGTGTGTTGTGGGTGTGTGTGTGGGTGTGTGTGGGGTTTTGTTTTTTGTAGGGGGGGGTTTGTTGGTTTTTTGGGTGTGTGTGTGTGTGGGTGTTTTTGTGTGGTTTTGTTGTTTGTGTGTGTGTGTTTTTGGGTGTGTTGTATGTTTGGGGTGTGTGTGTGTGTGTGTGTGTGCGTGTGTGTGTTTTGTGTGTGTGTTGTGTTGGGGGTGTTGTGTGGTGTTTGGGTGTGTGTGGGTTGTGTTTGTGTGTGTTTTGTGTGTGGGGTGCGTGTGGTGTGTGTGTGTTTGTGTGTGTTTTTGCGTGTGTGTTGTTTGTGTGTGGTGTGTGCGTTGTGTTTGTATGTGTTGTGGTGTGTGTTGTATGGTGTTGTGTGGGGGTGTGTGTGATGTGTGTGTGTTGTGTGTGGGGTTTGTGTGTGTGGTGTGTTTGTTTTGGGGGTGTGTTGTGTGTGTGTATGTGGTGGTGTTTTTGTGTGTTGTGTTGGCGCGTGGTGTGTGTGTGTGTGTGGTGTGGGGGTTTGTATGTTTTGGCGTGTGTGTTTTGTGGGTGTGTGTGTGTGTGGGGTTGTGTGTGTGTGTGTGTTTTGTGTGTGTAGTGTGTGTGTGTGTGTGTGTGTTGGGGTTTTTGTGTGTGTGTGTGGTGGTGTGTTTTGGGTGTGTGTGTACGCCTCCGTAGTTTGGGGTTGCGGGGTCGAGTCACAGCCCCGGGCCCCCTCCTCTTGTGGTCGTATAGTCCTCTCTTTTCCCGCTTATGGCTTTATCATCTCTTTTTTAAAAGCTAGTCACTTCGGGATTGTTCCACTTCCTGCAATTGTGACTGAAGAATACTTCCTAACATCCTATGACCATCTGTGTCTTCAATTCCAACTGTGAACCCCTTGTTGCTGTGCCCAATCTCTGGAAAACCCGTCTTGTCCACTTTGTCAATTCCTCTCCTTAAATACCATACAAAAAACTTCTCCCTTTGACAGGACTCGCGCAATGGTTTTTAATTGGAAAAAAATTAGATTCAGGAAGGATAAAAAGAATGGTTTGGTAATAAGTTGGGGTGAGTGGAAAAAAACCCCGGTACATTTAGAGGCAAAAACCCTTCTGTATTTTAAAAAAAAGTTAGTAAATACATGTTTGGGTTTTTAGGTGGGTGTGATTTGGAACTAACTAGTTGTGCTATTGGGTCTGATGCCGTGTGTTTCCCTTTTAGTGGATTTTACGGGACCTGCTAGGGGGTCTTTGGGTTTTTTTGCCGGGAGGTGATTGGCCCTACCTCCAGGGGCCCAGTAGGCCTGCTGCGTGTTACTTCTTTGTTCTTATTTTATATGTCTTTAAATTGTCCCCCGCCGTCCCCCTTGTGTGTGTGTGTTCTCCCTGTTTATCCTGTTGAGGTTGGGGGGGTCGAGTCGAGCTCCTGGCCCCCCTCTTCACGTCGTACTGGGTCATCTCCTGAGCGTGAGTTTTTTTACCTTGCTTAAGCTATGTTTCATCCTCCTCTACTACATCCCCTTTCCCAAAAAGTTCCCCTTACTGTATCGGGGAAGAAATATTCCAAATCCTTTTGATTCTTTTGTGTTTTGCTTCCCAAATGTGCCCCCTTGTTACGGTAATCTTGGAACACTGTCTTTGTCCACCTTTCAATTCCTCTCAGTATTTTGTTGTCGTTTTCTGTTCCCCCCATCTCTCCCGTCCCCGGTCGTCAGGTTGATTTCCCTTAAAATCTCCTGTAGGACACCTCTTTGCTCTGGGTATCTTGTTGCAAAAACCCTTTTACTTTTTTGTTTCTTTGTGCTTTGGGTAGGTGGGGTTCCAAATGGTGCCGTATCCAATATGGGTCTAAATATACGGTGACAGGGTCCTGAAAAGATTCCCTTTTTAAGATGTCGGGAAAGCTGTTCTGAGGTTTGCTAGGCGCCCATTGCTGCAGCAGTTTTTTGGTTTATGTGCGTTTCAGGAGATT
>NW_026470442.1:0-2500 GCF_026875155.1 Cherax quadricarinatus | reverse complement strand
ATGGGGGTTAGTGGTGTGGTGGTTACTGTGGGTTAGGGGTAGTGTGGTTACTGTGGGTTAGGGGTAATGGTGGTTATTTGGGGGTTGTGGTGTGGGGGTTACTGGGGTTTAGTGGAGGGTGGTTTACTGTGGGTTAGTGGTAGGGGTGGTTACTGTGTGTTAGTGATAGTGGTGGTTTGTGGGTTAGGGGTTTAGTGGTGGTTGCTGGGTTATTGATAGTGCTATGATGGGTAGTGGTTGTGGTGAATGGGTTGGGGTTTTTGTGGTTATGTGGGTTAGTGGTTGTGGTGGTTGGGTTAGTGGTAGTGGTGGTTATGTGGGATAATGGTTGTGGGGGTGGTGATTGATGGGTTAGGGGTGGTCGGGTAAGTGGTTGTGGTTATGGTTGGTTGGGAGTCGGATTAGTGGTTGTGGTGGGGGTTGTGTTGGCAGTACGGGTTGTGGTTTGGGTTTTAGCAATAGTGGTTGATTCGTTGGTGTATATCATTGATGTCACCTGGCCCTGTATACCTTGTACATGTACTTGTATCCCTTGTACATGTATTTGTATACCTTGCACATGTACTTGAATACCTTGCATGTACTTGTATTTTTCATGTACTTTGTATCCCTTGTTATGTTTTGTATACCTTGAAAAGTTTGTATCCTTGTACTGTACTTGTATACCTTTTACTGTATTGTTCCTTTGTACATGTACTTGTATACCTTGTATTGTTCTTGTTCCCTTTTGTCATGTATTGGTATACCTTGTACTGTACTTGATACCTTTGACATGTTTTGTATACCTTTACATGATTTGTAACCTTTACATGTACTTGAAACCTTGTACATGTACTTGTAACTTGTACTGTATTGAAAACCTTGTACATGTATGGAGAAAAAAGATATTAATATTATGGTAATAATGGCTGGTTGGTGGTAGTGGGGTGATAGTGGTAGCTGGAAAGTACTGGTAGTTCTGGCAGTGGTATTTCATTTACCCTTTGGTGCATGTTGACAACCCAAAAAAAATTTTGCCCGGTGCATTTGGGACAACCCATAAAAAAATTAGCCCTGGGCATGTTAGAAAACCCATAAAAAATTAGCCTGGGCATGTTAGACCCCAAAAAAAATTTACCCCTGGTGCTGTTGACAACCCAAAAAAAAATTTTCCCCTGGTGCTGTTAGAAACCATAAAAAATTCCCCTGGGTGTTAAAACCCCCCTAAAAAACTCGCCCAAAATTATTAAGTGGTAGAATTTAATCCCTGCTATTACCCAAGAAGTCGATGGCCCTTGGGTTTAGGTTGCCCCGTCCCAAAAATTACAGGGCTCTGGAAAAAGCAGTTAAGACGTAGCTCGAGAGAATGGAGTCAGGGGTTTTTTAGGATATTAACTGGAAGGTGGTAAAGTTTTACGGTTATTAAGTTGTGGTTTAAAGGGGTTTGGTGGTTTGGGGGTTAGTAGGGGTGGTGGTGGTAGGTGTGGGGGGTGGTGTGGTGTGGTGGTGGGGTAATTGTGGTGGGGGTGGTAGGGGTGGGGGTGGTAGTTGTGGTTGTGGTAGTTGTGGTGGTGGTGGTGTGGTGGTTGGTGTGGTAGGGGGGTAGTTGGGTGGTAGGTTGGGGTAGTTGTGGGGTGGTATGGGGTGGGGTGGTGGGAGGTTTTTGGGGTTGGTGGTATGTGTGGTGGTGGGGTAGGTGTGGTGGTGGTTGTTTTGGGGGGGTAGGTTTTGGTGGTTTGGGAGGGGTGGTGGTAGTAGGTGTGGGGTGTTGTGGTGGTGGTGGTAGGTTGGTGGCGGTTTTGGTGTGGGGGGGTAGATTGGTTGGTGGGTGGTAAATTTTGGTGGTTGTAGTAGGTGTGGTGGTGGTGGTGGTGTGATGGTGGTGTAGGAGTTTGGTGGTGGTAGGGGTGGGGTGGTGGTG
Organism: Cherax quadricarinatus; assembly: GCF_026875155.1. Lineage (NCBI taxonomy): Eukaryota > Metazoa > Arthropoda > Malacostraca > Decapoda > Parastacidae > Cherax > Cherax quadricarinatus. The sequence continues at coordinate 600 of NW_026470442.1, read as the reverse complement.
GGTGAAAGGTGTGGGAGGAATGGGGGTGGTAGGAGTGGTTTGGGGGTTTTGTGGTAAGGTAGTTGGTGGAGGGGTGGTTGGTGGGGGTTGTTGGGGTGGTAGTGGAGTGGGAGTGGTGGTGTTTCTGATGGTGGTGTAGTGGTAGAAGGGGGGAAAGGGGTGGGTAGGAAATGGCGGTGTAGTGGTAGAAAAGGGGGAAGGGGTGGTTTTGGTAGTGGTGGGGTTTTCGTGATTGCAGGGTCGAGTCAAGTCCCCGGTCCCCTCCTACTACCTATTCATCTTAGTCCTTCCCTCTTTCTAGTGAATATAAAATTTAGATGTGATGAAAATTTTATACATGCAAAGAGATTTTATATTTGTATATATGCTTAAAAGGTGTATATTTCTATATACACAGTGGGTGTGTTCTGTATTACATCCCGAAGATTTGTGTAAACATCCCGAAGTATTTGTGTTATACATCCGAAGTATTTATTTGTATATACATCCCGAAGTATTTGTGTAATTTTCTCCCCCAAGTTTTTTACCTGTGTATATCATCCCGAAGATTTGTTATATACATCCAGAAGATTTTCCTGTGTTATACATCCAGAAGTATTT
>NW_026470441.1:0-12053 GCF_026875155.1 Cherax quadricarinatus | reverse complement strand
AAAAGGGAGGGAGTTCGAAACCCATCATAAAGCATCCCTCTGTCGGCCACCACCTCCTGGAATCCGACAGGCAGCCTCCAGAGATACACCCGTCACCTGAAAGACACCCGAGGCCTCCCACCGGTAGTCCAAAGAGAGATTAGGATCTATAGTTGATCGGATTCCACGGTAAATTACACTACCACAATGGGCCTCAACGGAAGGAGATGGGCCGTGGAAGCCCTTCTCTGGTCTAGGAACAAGAAAGCCTAAGGGAGCAACCTCAAGGCAGAAACAGTTAAGGGAAAGTGGAGGAATGGGGAGAAGAGAAAAGAGAAAAAGGTTATGGGAAGAATGTGATAGAGAAGGGGAGTAATTAGGTTCAGTCTGAAGAAGACCAAAATGTTTAATTCCTCAGACTGAAAACCTCTTCACATCGCCAAGGAGCCTGTTGAAGAGATCTTGCAGTCCAGCACAATGATTGAGAGCCTATGTACGGAAGGAGCCAGTGTACAGTGAGAGCCAGGGTACAGTGAGTGAGAGCCAGTGTACCGTGAGTGAGAAACGGTGTACAGCGAGTGATAACCAATGCACAGTGAGAGAGAGAGTCAGTGTAAAATGAGTGAGAGCAAGTGCACAGTGAGAGCCAGTGCACAGTTAGTGAGAGCAAGTGTACAGTGAGTGAGGGCCAGTGTACACTGAGTGAGAGCCAGTGTACATTGAGAGCCAGAGTACAGTGAGTAAGAGCCAGTGTACAGTAAGAGCCAGTGTACAGTGAGTGAGAGCCAGTGTACAGTGAGTGAGAGCCAGTGTACAGTGAGTGAGAGCCTCTGTACAGAAAGTGACAGCAAGTGTACAGTGAATGAGAGTCACTGTACAGTGAGAGCCAGTGTACAGTGATTGAGAGACAGTGAACAGTGAGTGAGAGCCATTGAACAGTGAATGAGACCCAGTGAACAGTGAGTGAGAGCCAGTGTACAGTGAGACACAGTGTACAGTGAGAGCCAGTGTACAGTGAGAGACAGTGTAGAGTGAGTAAGAGCCAGTGTGCAGTGAGTGAGAGCCAGTGTACAGTGAGTGAGAGCCAGTGTATAATGAGTGAGAACCAGTGTACAGTGAGTGAGTCAGTGTACAATGAGTGAGAGCAAGTATCCAGTGAGTGAGAGCCAGTGTACAGTGAGTGAGAGCAAGTGTACCGTGAGTGAGAGCCAGTGTACAGTGAGTGAGAGCCAGTGTACAGTGAGTGAGAGCCAGTGTACAGTGAGTGAGAGCCAGTGTACAATGAGTGAGAGTCTGTGTACACTGAGTGAGATCCAGTATACAGTGAGTGAGATCCAGTATACAGTGAGTGAGAGCCAGTGTACAGTGAGTGAGAGCAAGTGTACCGTGAGTGAGAGCCAGTGTACAGTGAGTGAGAGCCAGTGTACAGTGAGTGAGAGCCAGTGTACAGTGAGTGAGAGCCAGTGTACAATGAGTGAGAGTCTGTGTACACTGAGTGAGATCCAGTATACAGTGAGTGAGATCCAGTATACAGTGAGTGAGAGCCAGTGTACAGTGAGTGAGCCAGTGTACAGTGAGTGAGAGCCAGTGTACAGTGAGTGAGAGCCAGTGTACAGTGAGTGAGAGCCAGTGCACAGGGAGAGCCAGTGAGCAGTGAGTGAGGGCAAGTGTACAGTGAGTGAAAGCCAGTGTACAGTGAGTGAGAGCCAGTGTAGAGTGAGAGCCAGTGTACAATAAGTGAGAGCCAGTGTCCAGCGAGTGAGAGCCAGTGTCCAGCGAGTGAGAGCCAGTGTACAGTGAGTGAGAGCCAGTGTACAGTGAAAGCCAGTGTACAGTGAGTGAGAGTCAGTGTACAGTGAGTGAGAGCCAGTGTGCAGTGAGTGAGAGCCAATGTAAAGTGAGGGAGAGGCAGTGGACAGTGAGTCAGAGCCAATGCACAGTGAGAGCCAGTGTAGAGTAAGGGCTTGTGTACAGTGAGTGAGAGCCAGTTTACAGTATGGGAGAGCCAGTGTACAGTGAGTGAGAGCCAGTGTACAGTGGGTGAGAGCCAGTGTACAGTGAGTGAGAGCCACTGTACAGTGAGTTAGAGCCAGTGTACAGCATTTGAGAGCCAGTGTACAGTATGTGAGATCCAGTGTACAATGAGTGAGAGCCAGTGTACAATGAGTGAGAACCAGTGTACACTGAGTGAGTCAGTGTACAATGAATGAGAGCAAGTGTCCAGTGAGTGAGAGCCGGTACACAGTGAGTGAGAGCCGGTACACAGTGAGTGAGAGCCGGTACACAGTGAGTGAGAGCCGGTACACAGTGAGTGAGAGCCGGTACACAGTGAGTGAGAGCCGGTACACAGTGAGTGAGAGCCGGTACACAGTGAGTGAGAGCCAGTGTACAGTGAGTGCCAGTGTACAGTGAGTGAGATCCAGTGTACAATGAGTGAGAGTCTGTGTACACTGAGTGAGAGCCAGTATACAGTGAGTGCGAGCCAGTGCACAGTGAGTGAGAGCCAGTGTACAGTGAGTGAGAATCACTGTACAATAAGTGAGAGCCAGTGTACAGTGAGTGAGAGCCAGTGTACAGTGAGTGAGAGCCAGTGTACAGTGAGTGAGAGCCAGTGTACAGTGAGTGAGCCAGTGTACAGTGAGTGAGAGCCAGTGTACAGTGAATGAGAACCAGTGTACAGTGAGTGAGGGCCAGTGTACTCTGTGTGAAAGCCAGTGTACACTGAGCGAGAGCCAGTGTACACTGAGTGAGAGCCAGTGCACAGTGAGTGAGAGCCAGTGTACAGTGAGAGCCAGTGTACAGTGAGTGAGAGCCAGTGTACAGTAAGTGAGAGCCAGTGTACAGTGAGTGAGAGCTAGTGTACAGTGAGTGAGCCTGTGCACAGTGAGTGAGAGCTAGTGTACAGTGAGTGAGCCTGTGCACAGTGAGTGAGAGCTAGTGTACAGTGAGTGAGCCTGTGCACAGTGAGTGAGAGCTAGTGTACAGTGAGTGAGAACCAGTGTACAGTGAGTGAGAGTCAGTGTACAGTGAGTGAGCCTGTGCACAGTGAGTGAGAGCTAGTGTACAGTGAGTGAGAACCAGTGTACAGTGAGTGAGAGTCAGTGCACAAAGAGTGAGAGCAGGTGTACAGTGAGAGCCAGTGTACAGTGAGTGAGAGCCAGTGTACAGTGAGTGAGGGCCAGTGTACACTGAGTGAAAACCAGTATACACTGAGCGAGAGCCAGTGTACACTGAGTGAGAGCCAGTGCACACTGAGTGTGGTCCAGTGTATACTAAGTGAGAGCCAGTGTACAGAGAGCTAGAGCCAGTGTACAGTGAGTGAGAGCCAGTGTACAGTGAGTGAGAGCCAGTGTACAGTGTGCGAGAACCAGTGTACAGTGAGTGAGAGCCATTGTTCAATGAATGAGAGCTAGTTTACATAGAGAGCCAGTGTACAGTGAGTGAGAGATAGTGTACTGTGACAGACCGTGAATATTGAGTGAGTGCCAGTGTACAGTGAGAGCCAGTGTGCAGTGAGAGACTGCACATAGTGAGTGAGAGCCCGTGTACATTGAGAGCTAGTGTACAATGAGCGAGAGCTAGTGTACAGGGAGTGCCAGTGTACAGTGAGAGCCAGTGTACAGTGAGGGACCGTGTACAGTGAGTGAAAGCCAGTGTTTAGTGAGATCCAGTGAATAGTGAGAGAGCCAGTGTATAGTAAGAGCCAGTGTACAGTGAGAGCCAGTGTACAGTGAGGAACCATGTATAGTGAGAGCCAATGTACAGTGAGTGAACCTTTGTACAGCGGGGGATCGTGTATAGTGAGCGAGAGCCAGTGTATAGTGAGCGAGAGCCAGGGCATAGTGAGTAGAGACAGTGTACAGTGAGTGAGAGCTAGTTTACGGTGCAAGCCAGTATATAATGAGTGAGAGCCAGTGTATAGTGAGTGAGAGACAGTGTATAGTAGGTGAGAGCCAGTGCATAGTGAGTGAGAGCCAGTGTATAGTGAGTGAGAACCAGTGTACAGTGAGATCTTATGTACAGTGAGAGCCAGTGTATAGTGATAGTATACAGTGAGTGAGAGCCAGTGTACAGTGAGTGAGAACCAGTGTACAGTGAGTGAGAGCCGGTGTACAGTGAGAGCTAGTTTACATTGAGACCTAATGTGCAATGAGAGCCAGGGTATAGTGAGTTTAGAGGCTGTGTATAATGAGTGAGAGTCACTGTACAGTAAGTGAGAGGCTGTGTATAGTGAGTGAGAGCTAGTGTACAGTGAGAGCTAGTGTACAGTGAGAGCCAGGGTATAGTGAGTTAGAGGCTGTGTATAGTGAGAGCCAATGTACAGTAAGTGAGAGACTGTGTATAGTGAGTGAGAGTAATATACAGTGAGTCAATGTAGAGTGAAAGTTTACATGGATTGGGTGAGGGTCGACACACTGTAAGATTCAATTCAGAGTAATTGAGGGTTAATATAGAGTGAGGGTTAATATACAGAGTTGGAGGGCGGGCTACCACTTGGAAAAGGCCCGGGGCCGGGAGAGTACCGGGAGTGTCACGGTTATTGTTGACTCCTGGATATGTTATCCAGGGTGAGCAAACCAGAGAGAAAATATAGTGGATGTTATGTAAGACAAAATCTTAGTGGAATATAAGAAATTACAAATATAGAAGGAAAGTGAGAGGTGAAAGACAATATAAAACAAGTTAGATGAGTGTGTTGTTAAATGTGGGTGGCAGTGTCACGCTATCACACAACTGCGTATAATGTTGCTGTCAAGGTTACATGAGTGTGTTGTTATGGTGAGTGGCAGTGTTGGCACTATCACATGAGTGTGTTGTTAGTGTGACAGTGTTGGCACTATCACATGAGTGTGTTAGTGTGGCAGTGTTGGCACTATCACATGAGTGTGTTGTTAGTGTGGCAGTGTTGGCACTATCACATGAGTGTTGTTAGTGTGGCAGTGTTGGCACTATCACATGAGTGTGTTGTTAGTGTGGCAGTGTTGGCACTATCACATGAGTGTTGTTAGTGTGGCAGTGTTGGCACTATCACATGAGTGTGTTGTTAGTGTGGCAGTGTTGGCACTATCACATGAGTGTGTTGTTAGTGTGGCAGTGTTGGCACTATCACATGAGTGTGTTAGTGTGGCAGTGTTGGCACTATCACATGAGTGTTGTTAGTGTGGCAGTGCTGGCACTATCACATGAGTGTGTTGTTAGTGTGGCAGTGTTGGCACTATCACATGAGTGTGTTGTTAATGTGGCAGTGTTGGCGCTATCACATGAGTGTGTTGTTAGTGTGGCAGTGTTGGCACTATCACATGAGTGTGCTGTTAGTGTGGCAGTGTTCCCACTGTCACACGAGTGTGTTGTTAGTGGTGAGTGGCAGTGTTGGCACTATTACATCAGTGTGCTGTTAGTGTGGCAGTGTTCCCACTATCACATGAGTGTGTTGTTAGTGTGGCAGTGTTGACACTATCACATCAGTGTGCTGTTAGTGTGACAGTGTTCCCACTATCACATGAGTGTGTTGTTAGTGGTGAGTGGCAGTGTTGGCACTATTACATCAGTGTGCTGTTAGTGTGGCAGTGTTCCCACTATCACATGAGTGTGTTGTTAGTGTGGCAGTGTTGACACTATCACATCAGTGTGCTGTTAGTGTGGCAGTGTTCCCACTATCACATGAGTGTGTTGTTAGTGGTGAGTGGCAGTGTTGGCACTATCACATGAGTGTGCTGTTAGTGTAGCAGTGTTCCCACTATCACATGAGTGTATTGTTAGTGGTGAGTGGCAGTGTTGGCACTATCACATGAGTGTGCTGTTAGTGTGGCAGTGTTCCCACTATCACATGAGTGTGTTGTTAGTGGTGAGTGGCAGTGTTCACACTATCACATGAGTGTGTTGTTAGTGGTGAGTGGCAGTGTCCACACTATCACATGACCGTGCATAATGTTGCTGTCAAGGTCACTAATATAATTAGACAATGGATGACAACATTCAAGTTTCTTTATAACTTACATGGCCAAACGAACATATGACTGAACTCCGTGGAACAACACTTGTGAGTGTTACTGTGTGTTACTGCTACTGACATCCACTGTGTGTTACTGCTACTGACATCCACGCTGTGTTACTGCTACTGACATCCACGCTGTGTTACTGCTACTGACATCCACTGTGTGTTACTGCTACTGACATCCACTGTGTGTTACTGCTACTGACATCCACGCTGTGTTACTGCTACTGACATCCACGCTGTGTTACTGCTAATGACATCCACGCTGTGTTACTGCTACTGACATCCACTGTGTGTTACTGCTACTGACATCCACGCTGTGTTACTGCTACTGACATCCACGCTGTGTTACTGCTAATGACATCCACGCTGTGTTACTGCTACTGACATCCACGCTGTGTTACTGCTAATGACATCCACGCTGTGTTACTGCTACTGACATCCACGCTGTGTTACTGCTACTGACATCCACTGTGTGTTACTGCTACTGTCATTCACTGTATTACTGCTACTGTCATCTGCTGTGTGTTTTATTGCTACTGGCATGCACGGTTACATGTTACTGCTACTGGCATGCACGGTGTGTGTTACTGCTACTGTCATCCACTGTGTTTTTGCTACTGTCATTCACTGTTACTGCTACTGTCATTCATTGTTACTGCTGCTCACGCTATTTATTTTTGCAGGGATACTCACAGTTCATGGCCCCGCATCTTCGCTGATTGCTGCTAGGTCACTCTCTCCTTGTTCCATGAGTTTTATCGTATCATTTCTTAAAGCTATGTATGACTCCTGCCTCCACTACATCACTCTCCAGATTGTTCCATTTCCTGACCACTCTGTGACTGAAGAAATACTTCCTAACATTCTTTGGACTCATCGGAGTTTTCAACTTCCAGTTGTGACGCCTTGTTGCTGTGTCCCATCTCTGAACATTCTGTCCTTATACACCTTGTCATTTTTTTCAGAATTTTATGTCATTACCATGTCCTCCCTATCCCTCCCATCCTCCAGTGTAGTCAGATTGATTACCTTTAACATATCCTCATATGGCATACCCCTTTTCTATGGGACTAATCTTGTTGCAAACCTTAGCACTTTCTCTAATGTCTTGAGGTGCTTGACAAGGTGTGGGTTTCATACTGGCGCTGTATACTCCAATATGGACATGACGCACATAGTGTACAGTGTCTTGAATGACTTACTACTCAAGTGCTAAACAGTATTCATAGGTTTACCAGGCACCCATATGATGCAACTGATAATTGATTGAAGTGCACCTCAGGAGATGTGCTCCTTATGATACTCACCCCTCTATCCTTTTCCTTGACAGGTTTGCAGCCTTCGGGTCCCTTAGCCTGTACTCTGTCTGCTCTCTTCTTTGACCTTTCCCAATCTTCATGATTTTTGTATTTGGTGGGGTTAAACTCCAGGTGCCAGTTGTTGGACCATGCTTGCAGTCTCTGCAGATCCCTTTGTTGACGAACCTGATCCTCATCCCACTGTAACTCGTGCTGGAAAATTTTCATGCATGTTTGGCTTCCCTCGTCTCCACTTTTAACTCTACAATGTATTCGAAGCTCAGAACCACGTGGTCACTATCTCCGAAAGGCCTTTCATATGTGTTGTTCGCACTGTCTGAACTACTCAAGGTGAATATGAGGTCCAGCCTTTGTGGTTCATCCTCTCCTCTTTCTGTCTCTGGTAGTGTCTCAAGCATATTGAGGAATGGGGTTTTCCAGTATCACTCCATCATCTTAAGACTTCGCATTTCTGGTTTCCCATGTGGCTCCAGGTTTTCCTAATAAATCTCCTTGTGATTGAAATCACCCACAGCTATTAAGTTTACTGTACCCAAAGGGGCCTTCTCGCCACCTCAGTAAGAATGTCCACCATTGCAATATTGTTCTCATCATAAGTTTGTCTTGGCCTCCTGCTATTGTGTGGCAGGTTGTACATCACTTCAATCACCACCTTGTGACCCCCAGTCAGAAGTGTTCCTACTGTGCAATTCCGGCTTCCCTTCTGTCCACTCCTTCCAATTCCTCAAAACTCCAGTGAGGGAAACCAAACCATACCCCGGCCGGGATTGAACCCGCGGTCAGAGAGTCTCAAAACTCCAGTGAGGGACCGTGTACAGTGAGTGAAAGCCAGTGTATAGTGAGAGCCAGTGAACAGTGAGTGAGCCAGTGTATAGCGAGTAAGAACCGGTGAACAGTGAAATATCCCATCTGTTATAATTCCCGTGAGCTTGGTTTCCGTCAGTGCTATGATATCTGGCGATGCATCAGTAACTCTTTCATGTCATTTCTCAAACTTATTTCTTATTCCATTTGCACTGGTGTATCATTCCTTCAGCTTCTCCAAAACTGTATTCTGGTTTCTTGTTTGGGTGGCTGGGTGAGTGGGAGACCTGGTAGGTTACTATGGAAGACTGGTTGGATGGTGGGGTATGTTCTTGGGGGGAGAAAGGAAAGGTTTTTCAGCACGGAGTGTGGTTAGTTTCGAATTAATTTGCTTGGTTGCTGTGAGGGGTTAAAGGCTGAGGATGTTCTGTGGGTGGTCATGCTGGTGGTTGTTTCTGTTGGTCCTCCTGACTCTGGGTGCCCAAGCCTGTCTCCAGCCTTGTATCTCTTGCCTCTTGCGTCTTTGTTTTCACTCTGTTTCTGTCGTTGTTCTTGCGTTCTGTCACTCACTGTGTGTGATACTGCTACTATCACTCACTGTGTGTGTGTGTTACTGTTACTATCACTCACTGTGTGTGTGTTACTGCTACTATCACTCACTGTGTGTGTGTTACTGTTACTATCACTCACTGTGTGTGTGTTATTGTTACTAACACTCACTGTGTGTGTGTGTTACTGCTACTATCACTCACTGTGTGTGTGTTACTGTTACTATCACTCACTGTGTGTGTGTGTTACTGCTACTATCACTCACTGTGTGTGTGTGTTACTGCTACTATCACTCACTGTGTGTGTGTTATTGTTACTAACACTCACTGTGTGTGTGTTATTGTTACTAACACTCACTGTGTGTGTGTGTTACTGCTACTATCACTCACTGTGTGTGTGTTACTGTTACTATCACTCACTGTGTGTGTGTGTTACTGCTACTATCACTCACTGTGTGTGTGTGTTACTGCTACTATCACTCACTGGGTGTGTGTTACTGTTACTATCACTCACTGTGTGTGTGTGTTACTGCTACTATCACTCACTGTGTGTGTGTTACTGCTACTATCACTCACTGTGTGTGTGTGTTACTGCTACTATCACTCACTGTGTGTGTGTGTTACTGTTACTATCACTCACTGTGTGTGTGTGTTACTGTTACTATCACTCACTGTGTGTGTGTTACTGCTACTATCACTCACTGTGTGTGTGTGTTACTGCTACTATCACTCACTGTGTGTGTGTGTTACTGCTACTATCACTCACTGGGTGTGTGTTACTGCTACTATCACTCACTGTGTGTGTGTGTGTTACTGTTACTATCACTCACTGTGTGTGTGTTACTGCTACTATCACTCACTGTGTGTGTGTGTTACTGCTACTATCACTCACTGTGTGTGTGTGTTACTGCTACTATCACTCACTGGGTGTGTGTTACTGCTACTATCACTCACTGTGTGTGTGTGTGTTACTGTTACTATCACTCACTGTGTGTGTGTGTTACTGCTACTATCACTCACTGTGTGTGTGTGTTACTGCTACTATCACTCACTGTGTGTGTGTTACTGCTACTATCACTCACTGTGTGTGTGTTACTGTTACTATCACTCACTGTGTGTGTGTTACTGCTACTATCACTCACTGTGTGTGTGTGTTACTGCTACTATCACTCACTGTGTGTGTGTGTTACTGCTACTATCACTCACTGTGTGTGTGTGTTACTGCTACTATCACTCACTGTGTGTGTGTGTTACTGCTACTATCACTCACTGTGTGTGTGTGTTACTGTTACTATCACTCACTGTGTGTGTGTGTTACTGCTACTATCACTCACTGTGTGTGTGTTACTGCTACTATCACTCACTGGGTGTGTGTTACTGCTGCAGTCACTTTGTGTGTTGCTTTTGCAGTCGCTGTGTGTTACTGCTGCAGTCATTCACTGTATTACTGCTACTGTCATCTGCTGTGTGTTTTATTGCTACTGGCATGCACGGTTACATGTTACTGCTACTGGCATGCACGGTGTGTGTTACTGCTACTGTCATCCACTGTGTTTTTGCTACTGTCATTCACTGTTACTGCTACTGTCATTCATTGTTACTGCTGCTCACGCTATTTATTTTTGCAGGGATACTCACAGTTCATGGCCCCGCATCTTCGCTGATTGCTGCTAGGTCACTCTCTCCTTGTTCCATGAGTTTTATCGTATCATTTCTTAAAGCTATGTATGACTCCTGCCTCCACTACATCACTCTCCAGATTGTTCCATTTCCTGACCACTCTGTGACTGAAGAAATACTTCCTAACATTCTTTGGACTCATCGGAGTTTTCAACTTCCAGTTGTGACGCCTTGTTGCTGTGTCCCATCTCTGAACATTCTGTCCTTATACACCTTGTCATTTTTTTCAGAATTTTATGTCATTACCATGTCCTCCCTATCCCTCCCATCCTCCAGTGTAGTCAGATTGATTACCTTTAACATATCCTCATATGGCATACCCCTTTTCTATGGGACTAATCTTGTTGCAAACCTTAGCACTTTCTCTAATGTCTTGAGGTGCTTGACAAGGTGTGGGTTTCATACTGGCGCTGTATACTCCAATATGGACATGACGCACATAGTGTACAGTGTCTTGAATGACTTACTACTCAAGTGCTAAACAGTATTCATAGGTTTACCAGGCACCCATATGATGCAACTGATAATTGATTGAAGTGCACCTCAGGAGATGTGCTCCTTATGATACTCACCCCTCTATCCTTTTCCTTGACAGGTTTGCAGCCTTCGGGTCCCTTAGCCTGTACTCTGTCTGCTCTCTTCTTTGACCTTTCCCAATCTTCATGATTTTTGTATTTGGTGGGGTTAAACTCCAGGTGCCAGTTGTTGGACCATGCTTGCAGTCTCTGCAGATCCCTTTGTTGACGAACCTGATCCTCATCCCACTGTAACTCGTGCTGGAAAATTTTCATGCATGTTTGGCTTCCCTCGTCTCCACTTTTAACTCTACAATGTATTCGAAGCTCAGAACCACGTGGTCACTATCTCCGAAAGGCCTTTCATATGTGTTGTTCGCACTGTCTGAACTACTCAAGGTGAATATGAGGTCCAGCCTTTGTGGTTCATCCTCTCCTCTTTCTGTCTCTGGTAGTGTCTCAAGCATATTGAGGAATGGGGTTTTCCAGTATCATCTCCATCATCTTAAGACTTCGCATTTCTGGTTTCCCATGTGGCTCCAGGTTTTCCTAATAAATCTCCTTGTGATTGAAATCACCCACAGCTATTAAGTTTACTGTACCCAAAGGGGCCTTCTCGCCACCTCAGTAAGAATGTCCACCATTGCAATATTGTTCTCATCATAAGTTTGTCTTGGCCTCCTGCTATTGTGTGGCAGGTTGTACATCACTTCAATCACCACCTTGTGACCCCCAGTCAGAAGTGTTCCTACTGTGCAATTCCGGCTTCCCTTCTGTCCACTCCTTCCAATTCCTCAAAACTCCAGTGAGGGAAACCAAACCATACCCCGGCCGGGATTGAACCCGCGGTCAGAGAGTCTCAAAACTCCAGTGAGGGACCGTGTACAGTGAGTGAAAGCCAGTGTATAGTGAGAGCCAGTGAACAGTGAGTGAGCCAGTGTTAAGCGAGTAAGAACCGGTGAACAGTGAAATATCCCATCTGTTATAATTCCCGTGAGCTTGGTTTCCGTCAGTGCTATGATATCTGGGGATGCATCAGTAACTCTTTCATGTCATTTCTCAAACTTATTTCTTATTCCATTTGCACTGGTGTATCATTCCTTCAGCTTCTCCAAAACTGTATTCTGGTTTCTTGTTTGGGTGGCTGGGTGAGTGGGAGACCTGGTAGGTTACTATGGAAGACTGGTTGGATGGTGGGGTATGTTCTTGG
>NW_026470440.1:0-12308 GCF_026875155.1 Cherax quadricarinatus | reverse complement strand
CAAGGAAAAATAACCTGCTTGACTTAGTTCTGGCAAACAATGAATCCCTTGTTAATAATTTAGAAATTTCAGAGGAACTTGGCACAAGTGACCACAAATCAATTACATTTAGCATTGAATGGAAGTATGATATTAGGGATAACTCAGTAACAGTCACAGATTTTCGCTTAGCAGATTACGATGGGCTTAGAGAACACTTATCAGCTGTTGACTGGGGTAACGAAGAGAGCTATCAATATGACGGTTTTCTGAACACTATACATGCTGCCCAGAGAACATTTATCCCGTATAAAGAAATTATATCGAATAGAAATGACGCAAAATGGATGAATAATAGGCTCAAATATCTTTTAGGACAGAGAAAAGGAATTTATAGGCGCATCAAAAGAGGTGAGGGTCATCTTATGAATCATTATATTGACATTAAGAGGGACATTAAAAAGGGGATAAGGAAGGCTAAATGGGACTACGAAATTAAAGTTGCTAGGGAATCGAAAACTAACCCAAAAAGTTTTTTCCAGGTTTATAGAACAAAGGTTAGAGATAAGATAGGTCCCCTTAAAAATAACTCTGGGCATCTCACTGACAAGGAGAATGAAATGTGCTCTATTCTTAATAATTATTTTCTCTCTGTTTTCACTCAGGAAGACACTATCCCAGTAATTAATTTTTATAGTGGGCTTGAAGATGATAAATTATGCAATATCACAGTCACTACCGAAATGGTTATCAAACAGATAGACCGGTTAAATCAAAATAAATCCCCGGCCCTGATGAACTTTTTTCGAGGATTCTTAAAGAGTGTGAACCTTTAACTAATATTTTTAGTTTATCTCTTCAAACAGGTGTAGTGCCTGATATGTGGAAGATGGCTAATGTAATTCCTATTTTTAAAGCAGGGGACAAGTCGTTACCGTCAAATTACCGCCCAATAAGCCAAACCTCAATTGTAGGCAAATTACTAGAGTCAATTATAGCTGATAATATAAGAAGCCATCTCGATAGGCATAATTTGATTAATAATACTCAACATGGTTTCACCAGGGGCCGTTCCTGCCTCACTAATTTATTAACCTTCAGCATAGCTTTTGTGGCCGTTGATCAGGATAAAGATTTCGATATTGTTTATTTAAATTTTAGTAAGGCTTTTGATAGAGACTGTTGAAGAAAGTGGCTGCTCATGGCATTGGGGGAAAAATGCTGTCATGGATCGAGTCATGGCTCATTAATAGGAAGCAGAGAGTGTGCATAAATGGGGTTAAGTCTGAGTGGGGATCTGTAACAAGTGGCGTTGCAGGGATCAGTTTTAGACCCATTGTTGTTTATAATATATATAAACGACTGAAGGCTTACGCAGCCCGGTTACAACTCCAGTAAGTATTACGAGGGCTGGGTCCTCCTCAGGAAAATTTATGAATAGAAAAAGAATAAAAACTGATAAACATAAACACTTTCTTATTTAGAAATGAAAATATAAAATACTTAAACATGAAATATTTATCCTACTTTAAAAAAATGAAAAATGACATTTGAATTCAACGCTAATATGTACAAGTAAACTGGGGTGTCTGGTTGATGTTGACAGCGTCTTGTGGAAATTGTAGCCGTTGCTGATGATGGGGGGGGGGGTCACAGGTGTTGAGTGACAACCCAACGACTAGTTCTTCACAGAGTCTATAGCCTTGAATAGTCTTCCCAGATGAAAGGAACGCAGGGTCTTCACCACTGCAAAGATGAGGGGTAGTGGCCTGCTGTTAACTACACGTAATCAGGTAGGTAGATTACAAAGTGACGTCTCCTGACTTGCGCTGAGTCCGTCTCCGTCAACACTTTTTCTTTGGTTGTCAGATGACCCGAGCTGACATTCCAAGCTAGAAAAGAGACAAAGATTACCCACTGATTAAGAAATCACTCTTCATGATAAGTGAACGATTCTTTAAAAAATTTGGTGATTTAAAAACATGGAAATCAAGGCAGTAAAGACTCACTTTATTATTGGTCAAAAGTGAAGCTTTCAACCAATATATCCACTAGAATAGGAGCAGAGGCTTTTACTTACAGTTGTTTACCTGGAGTTTACCTGGAGAGAGTTCCGGGGGTCAACGCCCCCGCGGCCCGGTCTGTGACCAGGCCTCCTGGTGGATCAGAGCCTGATCAACCAGGCTGTTGCTGCTGGCTGCACGCAAACCAACGTACGAGCCACAGCCCGGCTGGTCAGGAACTGTGAGTCAAGTGATTACTGTTTGGTCGGAGCCCCACACGTCGCCTTTCGGGGTGGAGAAAAAGGGGGGGGGATAGCGGGAGCTAGACTGACCCTAACTTAACAAGCAGCCGGCAATCAAACTAT
The DNA here is from genome assembly GCF_026875155.1 of Cherax quadricarinatus. Lineage (NCBI taxonomy): Eukaryota > Metazoa > Arthropoda > Malacostraca > Decapoda > Parastacidae > Cherax > Cherax quadricarinatus. The sequence continues at coordinate 9,961 of NW_026470440.1, read as the reverse complement.
CGTCACCATATATTCGCTTGCTACTCCTATTTGTTGAACTTTTCCCTCACACTCCCCCATACCAAGACTTATAGTCAAGGAGTATAAGAAGAATAAGCGAGGAAAAGGTTCTAAACAGGGAAAGTCACGTAAGGTACCAAATCATCTACTGACTGTCACGACTTAACCAGTCAGAGAAATAATTTGATGAACATTCGCTGCCTGGATGAGGTAGAGTGCAGTCGTGCTTTGCACCCCTCTACTGTTTTCCCAGACGAGCTACTCAGTCAACAACATGGCGCCAGGTGTGCGCAGGAGAATGAATACTGTGGACATTGAGCTCATTAGTGGGGCTTTAACGCCTACGTCAGTTGATGTGTTATTGCCCAAAATTGTAAGAGAGACATACGGCATCAGAGACGAGGATTTGTATGGAGTGGCACTGAACGGTGTGTATAGAATATTCGTGAAGGTGCTAACTGCTCAAGTATACGAGGCGTTGGTGGATCGTTATCAAGATGTCAGCATTAACGTAACACCGGCGGTGAGGGTCAAGTTGACGGATGTATCACGACATTATTCGTGGGTTAAGCTCCGAAACGTGCCTTTTGAGGCTGATGAAGTGGATATTCGCAATGTTTTCGAACGTTATGGAACTGTACATATAGCCCAACCTGATAAATGGGTAAAAGGAGCTTACACAGGATATCCTGAGGGTTCTTTCAATCTCAAGATGACGCTAAGGCATCCTATACCCTTGTATGTATATCTCGAGGAGTTTAGAACCCAGGTAATGGTAGCGTATGCTGGGCAGAAGCGTACATGCCGAATGTGTGGCGAATATGACCATATGGCGGCAGACTGTGGCAAGCGGAATATGGCTAATGGGCCGGCAAGGGGTGGAGCACCTGCGTATGAGAAACCGATGCCTAAGGAAGAACGGGGGCAAGGAGGAGGGCGTGGTCGCTTGTGGAGTGAAGAGGTGGTGGCTCTGTGGTATCGGAAGGGAGGAGATGTGGGTGGTCCATGAAGTCACCTGGCCCTACAACAGTCCAGTTGTCAAGTGAGGAGGGTGCGGGTGGGCGCAGCAGTGCAAGTATGAGGAGAGTTGGAGACGGTATACAGGCTTGTTACAGTCTATCGGGGTAGGTGGAGAGTCACAGCGAGAGGAACCTGAGATCAGGGCAGACAGAAGGTGTGTGCTCGGGGGGGGGGAGGATCAGGTGGCACTGTGATGGGACAGTGCGGTACACAAGGAAGAAAATGGCAGGTAGGATTAAGGGTGGTAGAGGTGGAAGTTCTTGTGCTGGCTCTCAGGACTCAGATATGGAAACTGAGGGAGCTACAAGGAAAAAGGGCAGCAGCAACGTCTGATTCGGACCGAATGTTCTGACGCCGGCGCAAAGGCATGGGAAAAAAAGACATGGGGTTATGGTACCCAGGTTGATTCTATGAGAGGGGCAACAAACAGAAGGGGGGGGTGGATGTGTTGGGAAGGTTGGGGTGGAGTGTTGTTGCAAAGGCAAAGCCAGGGGAATGGTCTGAAAGGGAAGGGTCTTGACATAGGCGGGGAGGGAAAACCTTAAACTGGCCTCAGGTGTAATAACAATGAATTATTATAATGGTCTGTGTAATTGGTGTTAATCGTGAGTGCTTCAGATTGTTTTTGAATAGATTCAAGGTTGGACGTTAGCTTTTGTTGCAGGAGCACAATTTATAGCTTGGTCGTGATAGTGGTTGCCTGGGTATCAGGCTTATGTGATGCCGTCTGTGCATTTAAAAGGAAGGAGTTGGTGTTTGATCAGGGAGGCGAGCCAGTTTGTTATTGCACAGGAAATAGGGGGGGGGTGAGGGGAGGAGAGAGAGTATTAGTGTGAAGGATGGTGGATGGAGAAGAGAGTGGCGTTTGTGAGTGTGTGTATGCCCCAGCAGAAAGTGATGCGAAAGTAAAAGATGGATTTTGTGCGGGAGGTTGATTGTGTACTACCTACGTCCATACGGCTGTGTGGCGATTGTGGGGGGAGGGATTGGAATTGTGTAGTTATGAGGGGGGAAAAAGATGTGGAACCCAGGAGCGGGATATTTGTTTCTCAGTCTTGGGGGGCCTTGCTTAGAGATCTCTCAATTACGTGATGCTTTCGGGAGAGGTTTGTGGAAGGAGGAACATACGTTTATAAGACTGGGATATGCGGCTCGTTTGGACAGGTTATATTTATCACAGAGGGTTTTGGTAGTCTTTTAAAACTATTGAGATGGTGTCTTCCGATCATAGGGCGGTATTAGTGGAGGTGGGGTGGGATGCTTTGGCTCGTAGGCAGGGAAGTTACTGGAAACTGAACACAATGGTTTTGGGGGATAGGGAGGGAGTGGAAGGTTTTGCAGTATTTTGAGAACAGCTCTGTGCAGACAGAATTCAATTCAATTCAATTCAAAGTTTATTCTCTATAAAGATTACAATGTTGAATTTACAGAATTTGGTTGTTGTGTGGTTTACATGTAGTTAAATAATGATTACAGAGTGCACCACTAGAACGCCTAGCATGGCTAGGCATTTCGGGCAGATTAGTTTAAATTCTTTATTTAAAATATTACAAATTATGGATGTAAGTGGTATAATGGCTAAGTGACGAATACTAGTTTGTGTGTTTAGCAATGGGATGCTTTTGTTTTGGCACAGTACATTGTTTAAGTATTGGAGTATCATAGGATTCATATTTTAAGATTGAGATTAAATATTTCTGTTTTTAAGTAAATGGGTGTGTTAGTGTAAGTGTGAACCTCCAGGTGGTATTCGTTGTAGTTAGTTGATGGGGTGTATCCAGGGAGATTAAGATGTTTTCTAATGGTAGTTTTGAAGGTGATGAAATGTGTCTGTCAATTCTAGGTTCCAGGTAGGGTGTTCCAGAATTTTGGGCCTTTTGACATACACTGTAATTTTTGTAAAGTTTAGTTGGACCGGGGAATTCGTAGAGTGTTTGTGTCTTGGTATTATGCCTGTGGGGTTTTCTGTCACAACTATCAAGAAAGCGTTTTAGGTCAAGGTTGATATTGGAGTTTAATGGTCCTGTAGATTGTAGATTGCACAGTAGTAAGTGTGGATGTACTGAACAGGGGAGTAAGTTAGATCTATGAAGAGTGGGTCGGGGGTGTTGCAGGGAGTGGGAGGGATGGGATTAGTGATTATTCTTACTGCAACTTTTTGTTGGGTTATTATTGGCTTTAGGTGTGTTGCTGCCAGTTGATCCCCAAGGCACAATAGCATAGGTGAGGTTTGGATAATATAAGTGAAGTTATGTGTGATAAGGGCAGTTTTGCGGCCACGTAGTATCGAATCTGGAGGAGGATTCCCAACGTTTTGGATACTTTTTTGGTTATGTGTTAGGATATGGTGCTGAATTCTGGTTGTTGTCAAAGGTAGGCCTAGGAATTTGCCCTCAATTATGTCTTGGTAATTAGAGTGTTGTCGATCGTAATGTTAATTTGTGCATCTCCTGCTCTGCTAACAAACTAATATAGTAGGTTTTTTGATAGTGTTAAGCGTAAGTTTATTGCTGGTCATCCAAAGTCGATATTTTGATCAGGCTCCTCGTTAAACATTGGTGTTGAGAGTGGCAAGATTAGGGTGAGAGAGATGACATAAGTCGTGTCGTCAGCCAAGGAATGGGTTTCGGTGTTGGGATACGTTTGGTAGATTCATTGATTGTATATGAGGAAGAGCAGGGGGACCATGGTCAATTCCCTGCGGGGAACTCCAGTGTCAAGTGGCGTGTTGTGATCTGTGTCTGTAAATGGTGACATACGGTTACCTATTAGTATGGTAATAAGATTTGAAAAAGCAAGCGCATGGCTCTTATACCGTATGGTCAAGTTTGTGGAGTAGGATGTCGTGGTTACGGTGTCAAAAGCTTTTCTTAGGTCAATAACTATGTATAGTGGATATTCCTTTTTTTCAATGCTGTGTAAAGCAGATCTAGCATTTTTTATGATTGCATCATTAGTTGCTTTTTTATTTTTCCTGAATCCAAATTGGCAGGGGTTTTGAGTATGTTTTGTGTTGTTATAATTGAATATAGTTCTCCTGTGCACGAGTTCTCAAAGATTTTGGATAGCAATGGTAAGTTTGAATATTGGCCTATAGTTGTTTAAGTTGTGGGTCACCACCTTTATGTATTGGTGTAACCCTTGCCGTCTTGAGTAGTTTCGGGAAGGTGCTAGTTTCTAGTTGATTGTTTGGTAAATAAGTAATGACCCCCCCCCCCCCCCCACCACAAGCCCCAATGCGAGAAGGGTTATGGGCCGCTCGCTTGTACAGTATTCTGGTGGGACATTTGACAGATTCCATGAGTTGTTTTAAGTGGAACCTTTTCTCCCCTTCTCTCACACACGCAGACTCGCGTCTTCACGAGGGCTCAGTCTTCTGCAGCGACTCAAGATGAAGGGAAAATGTGGCGTGACAGGAAAATTCCCATCTAGGTAGTCCCCGGCATGGGCATTGGTATGTGGGATTTTATTGGCGAGATTAGATCCTATGGTTGAGAAGAAGTCGTTTATCTTGTTAGCTGTGTCAGTGGGATGTAGTGGTGTTTATTAGGTTTAGTTAGGACAATATTCTTGTTTTTTTTCAGTTTGTGGGTCCCTAGAATCTGAGAGAGTGTTTTCCAGGTCTTTTTTATATCTCCTCTAGTGTCTGTGAATCTACTGGAGTAGTATAGTTGTTTGGCTTTCTTTATTACTTTGGTGAGAACTGATGAATAGTGTTTAAGAATATCTTTGTGTATTAAGCCCTGTCTATATTGCTTTTCATATTGGTGTTTCTTGTCAATGGATTTCAGAATGGTACTGGTTAGCCATGGGCAACCAAGCCGTTTTTTTTGTGATCTGTTTCGTTTTTATAGGACAATGTTTGTTTTTATAGTCTAAGTAATTTGTTAAGAAAAATGTCTGTCCAGTCATCAATACCATTGGCCTTGGAGAATTCTGTAGGCCAGTCAACAATCTCTAGGTCAGCTGTGAACTTCCTTATTGAGGCCTCGTCATGGAGTCTAAATGAGACTTTGTTGAATTCAAGTGGTGGTTTACTAATGTTTGTCAGGAGGAAGGTAGGGTAGTGGTCTGTAGTGCTATCTGTGATTATCCCTGATTTAAGGGGGGCTAGTATATTGGTCCATATGTGGTCTATTATGGTTGCACTTGTCTCAGTGAGCCTGGTTGGTTTAGTTATTGTTGGTATGAGAAGTGTGTTGTTCATATTGTTGATGAAATCAGTTACAGGCTGATCATCTAGTAAGCCAAGGTTGATGTTGAAGTCTCCAGCTAAGAGAAGGTGGTGCTTATTCATTTGTCTGTTTGTTATTAGTGACTTTAATTTCTCACTGAAATTTGGGATGTTTTGTGAGGTATCCGGTAAATGGCACCGATTGTTATAGGTGTCTTAAGGTTTTTTACAGTAAAATTAGCAAAATGTATTCCCCATATTCATCACTAAAGCAAGTGGTGCTAATACAAGATAATTGGTTAGAGTAATAGATTGCAATATCCACCCCCAACTTGGTTTGGTCTGCAGTTGTGAATTGCTGTGTATCCTGGTAGAGGGTAGATATCTATTGTGTCTGCTTAAGCCAGGTCTCAGTAAGAATAATGCAGGAAAGGGTGTCTTTAGTGATTCAAGGAGTGCCAGGAGGTCATCATAGTGTTTGTTAAGGACCTGATGTTGTAGTTAGTACTGATAGACTTTTAGCATTGTTTAGGATAGTGCTGGCTTGTGTTGCTGTGTAATAAAGGCAGTTACTTTCCAATGGGTTTTTGATTGGGTGTCAGATTATGGAGGTTTAGATCAGGGTCAACGTAATCAATCATCTTCTAGGTTTAAATTATGGTTATTTATATCCTGAGTTGTGTGTTGAGTTCTAGTACTGATATCTGTAGTGGTGGGAAGTTTGGTATAAGTATATAGCTAGAGTATTTTGGTCATATAGAGTATAGTCACTACTACACATAATGAAGTTGATGTTGTCTATGTGTTGTGCTGGAATGAACTAAAGTACAAATAGGTATAAACTAGTAATATAAAAATACAAATTTAAAATAGAACAAGACTCTCACTTGTAATTGCACTAAGGTCTAATATAATGACTTTTGTGGAGTCTATGTTTTGAGCTAGAATGAGCTATAGTACAACTAGATTTAATCTAATAATAGTAAAATACAAATTTTAAAAAAAGCACCAGTCTCTCACTAGTAATTGCACTATGGTCTAATATAATGAATTTGGTATTGACTATAGGTACAACTGTGTTTAATCTAATAATATAAAAAAGGCACAAGACTCTCAATTGTAATTGCACTAAGGTCTTATATAAGTTGTTTACAAGAATTAGAGTATAAACTAGATTTAAATTGACAGGATAAAATACACAAGTTAAGGTAGCAAAAATAATAAAAAAAAAATTAAAAATAAAAATGGCAATGACTTGGTTATAATATGCTAGTAAGATGGTAGACAGGATATAATTAAAAGTTGTAGTTGAAAATACTAGTTTAAAAAAGTATAGAATAAAATGGTCAATAAAGAAGTTTACAATTAAGTTTGATCAATATAGTTTAAAGCAAAATTGGGCAATAATAGGGTTTTTAGATAAAATTGGGGAATTGAGAGTTCTCTTTAAGGAGGTAGAAATTATTGAGGACAGTTATGGCTAGTTTATAATAAAATATGATGGAATCAGTGATGCGTTAAGTTGTAAAGAAAAGGAGACAGATTCTGTAGTTGGTTAAACAAATTAAGATTGAGGTAGAATGGTCGTTGAATACAACAATGACCATAAAAGTAGTAGGGGTTATTAGAATTTTTGGATGGGCACAAATTTATGACAATATAACACTAGCTGGGGACTGTGTGTATTATCTTGCACTTTACTCGGATTTGTGAGGTTCCAGCCTCAGTTAAGGATGTTTTAAAGTCATGTTTCTTTAGAGATGAAGTATCTCTTCCCAAGTGGGCTGTTTCCTAACTTGCGATTTTTCCATCACTCACAAAGCATGGTGGATTCTTATGGGCATAGCATAATTTTCTTAGCCGATATAAAGAAGGTTTTGTCTTGTTTTTGGTATGGCAGCCCAACTCATTATGACATAACATCAGTTTTCATTGAATTAGATGTTTTTTAAGTAGGTTGTTTCTTTGTCGGCTAGTGTGGAATTTTAACAGCACTTGTTTTTTTACCTGTTGGTAGCCCATCAAGTTTGCAATTCTTTTTTAGGTCATCAATACGTATGTTAGGCGAAGGTGTGGTCCTTGATAAGCTGTGGGTGGTCTCCATGCAGGTCTATTGGGTGACTGTGGGCTGGGAGATGTTTGCTGTTAAATACAACAGCGGTCAGGTTAGCTGTTGTGGTAATTATGGTCTTGGAAAGTGGTTATGACATTGGCAAGTTGTTGGTCCACTCTTGTTCTTTCACTCTGTAGTGTTGGTAGTAAGTTGGGTTGACTTGGTCTTTTAGAGTGTTGATACCTGTATTGGGAATGGGTGTGGGTGTTGCTGTGTTGTTCCAGAGTAGTCTAGTTTTGTTATTAGAGCAGTGATCTTGTTGAGGTATTATCTGCTTTGCTAGACTTTTAGTTCCTGCTTTTCTTGAGTTAGTTTGGTGATCGTATGGTTCTGAATCGTAAGGAGTTTAGCTATTTCTGGGTCGGTGATCTTCTTGACTCATATACTGGGAAGGAGGTTATCCTGGTACTGTGGCATGCAGCCATGTTTGTTGTTGTTTGTAGTGTGTTTGTGGTGGTTGCCGGTGGGTGATGAGGGTTGGTGTCCTGGCTGGCAGTACCACAAGTTTGCATCGTGTTTTTACTCTCTCACTTTGTTTGTTAGGAGTACTTAGCTGGTTACTGGATCTCTTGTATTGCTCTGACCCTTGTCCATTGGTTGTGGCCCTTCGGTGAATAATACCAATGGCCGATTGGGTGAATGTTGTGGAGTATCACTTCAGTGGCAACGGGGTAGGAGGTGGTATAACGAGTCCTATTAGTTGGTAATTTGTGAACTTTTGGGTGATTTCTGCAGTTGATTTATATCATTCTGGGTATCCACACATGTTAGTGTTATGTGGGTCTTGATTAAGTCATCACTGGGCTGCTGGGAACCTCAGGTAGAAGTAAAAATAGAGGACAAGGTTCCTGTTGCTGTTGCCGCTGCCGCTGCCAGATGTGGTAGGATAGTGGGATAGTGTGGCTAAGGTAAGAATACGTCAATTTTATGTGAGGGAGAGCAAACACATTGATCAATTGCAGTATGGTTTGTCAAATTATTTAGAATCTAGATTACGGGATTGTTACGAGGGGGGGGCTGGGGTGTACCCAGTGGAGGATATACACATGTTGAAGGAAAGGATAAGGGATTTGCAAGAAGAATGGTTTGCGGCGGTACGGGTACAGGCGGGGTTGGACGAAGTCTCTCTGGGACGACAAGCCATCGGCTCTTGACTTGTGTGCTGCGAGGCAGAATTGGTACGACCTGTGAACGACTACAATACACGGTTTGCAAGTCATTTCTTCAGTGGGGGTTTTAGAGTGGTCAGGTATTATGGGAAACCCGGGGATGAGTGCATATGGAGATAGGATGGTTTGAGGAATTCGGGAAAAGTAGTGGGGTGGTTGGAGGAGGTTCTTGGGAGGTTTTGTGAGTATGTGCCGTGCAAACTAGGGAGGAGCGATCGAGAGGCAATGGGTGGGGTCATTGAGAGGAGGAGGAAATATGGAGAGACCTTATGGTACATGAGAAGGGAAAGGCACCGGGGATTGATGTTTTACCATGCGAAATCTTATGATCCCGCACTAGGGTCTGCTTAGGGTGGTTCCAGATAGGGTTAATGAAATGCCTTGATAGAAGGAGGTATTTTTTAATATGGGTGGTGATCGCAGGCAACGGCGGGGTGGTGGTGTTGGTCCGAAGGTTTAAAAGCAGAGTTACCTTCGGGATTACCGAGCCATTTGTTTGCTTTGTGCGACGATTATATATTGTTCGCGGAAAATTCTTGCGGAAAATCGGCTTAAATGTGTTGTGGGAAGGGTGTGTTTGCGTCTCAGTTTTGGGTTTACTGGTCGGTCGATGGCGAGCGGCCACGGGATCATAATGGGATTCCTGGAGGACATGGACAGTGGGGCACAGAGGGGTTTGGTGGCTTGGATTGGCAAGGGGCTTATGACAGTGTGGAAAGAAAGGCTTTGAGGGATATTCTCCTACAACGACAGGGGTTTGGAGAAGAAAAATGAGGGTGCGAGTGGGTATGTTGTACTCAAACGCAAAGGTAAGGGTGCAAATCAATGGGTGTGTGGGGGAGGGAGTCAACATGGAGCGGGGTCTTCGGCAGGGATTGTCATTATCACAAAACTATTGTATGTATGTGTTCAGAGATCCCTTTTATAGGATGGTGGAGGATCGACTAAGGACAGGGGGTGGGGAGGGTTAGCAGAAAGCATTGGCCTGGTTTGGTGGGCTATGTTGATGACACATCGATTTAGGTTAGTGAGGAGACGAGAGGTTAGGACTTTGGTGGGAAGTTGTACGCAAATTTTGGGGTGGAGAGTGACTGGGAGTAAGGTGAATCTGGAGAAGTCCATTGAAATGGGGCTGGAGTGTGGGCAGGGAGATTTGAATGGGGGATGCGGATATGCTGTGCAGCGGCGACCGGGAGTCTCAAAAAATCTGAGTTATATATGAGGCTGGACCTGAGTAGTGTTGCCAGGGTTAACAATTCGAAAGGATGGTGGAACAGGTGCAGCATCGTTTGGGAATGCTGCGACCTCACCGTTTAAACCTTCTGGCAACGTGCAATTGTATCAATGTATTACTTTATAGTAAAGTCTGGTTTTTGTATTTCGGCTGGGATGCCGTTAACAGGAACGCGATCACGGAGTATTCTTAGATGATTGTTTAAATTTTTGTTGGGTTCAGGGTGCAAATGGTTGCGAGGGAGGTAGTGA
>NW_026470439.1:0-12477 GCF_026875155.1 Cherax quadricarinatus | reverse complement strand
TAAAACATAATATGTCAACGAGATAAAGTCGGTTGATAAAATGAAAATGATGGCCCACAGATGGCTCCAGCTTCATCCTGTTCCCTACTTGTATATCTCAAAACAATAAAAATGCTTTCAAATGAGCTGATGTGGTAACAGCTCTAGCTTGCCAATGAAGTTAGGAATCCTTAACTGTAAATAGCTTGTCAATAAGCTAGGGATCCTTAACCTTGTCAAATCCTGTGTAACAAAAAAAAAAAAGAGAGAGAAAGAGAGAGAGAAAGAGAAAAAGAGAAAGAGAGAAAGACACAGTTCCAGCGGCAGAATCTGAGGAAAAATCTGCAAAACACAGGGGGTTTGCAACAAATCCTAGTCCCCCCCCCCAGGCACCTAGGCTGTGCTCTCGCTGTCACCGGAAGGAGCACACTCCCAACAACTGCCCTGCGAGATACCAGGTGTAATTACTGCTACAAGAAAGGACATAAGGAGGACCAGTGTTGGAAGAAAAAGGAACTTGACAGACAGGCCACCTGTTTAGAGACCTGTTTCAGAAAAAACCCAAAGGCAGGATCTCTGAATTGGTGAAACACTCACACTTTCACCCACTTAGCTACTCCTATCCCAGCCCAGCAGGTGGGATTGTGCCTTATACAAGACCACAGACCTAATCCCTGCAGCTGCCTCAGTACCCTACCTCTCTCAAGGGCAGGCACCTTACATTCCCTACACACCCACCACCTCAAGCTGACCACTTCATCATGAGGAGCCAGTCTTTTCAGCATCCTGTCGGCCAACATTAGAGGTTCATTACTAATGTTGGAGAGCTCAACATAGCTTTGTGAACACTCGACGTCCCGAATGATACCTGTTGTTAAAAACATATTTGGATGACAGGACTCCAGAAAATTTTGCAAGAATTTGCTGGCTACACCTCATGGATGAGAAGAGACAGGCAAGGGCAAGGAGGAGGGTTGCTGTGTGCTCCTCTAAAAGTGTTCATGCCCAGCACATTGATGTTGTCACCCCTACACATCTTAAAATGATGTTTTTCAAGCTCTGCAAAAAAAACTAGTCCTCTGTACTAGCATGTGCAATGTACAGACCTCGTGGCAACATGCAGACCCCATTCAACTTCCTAATGGAAAATTTTGATCCCTTCTGTACAACAAAAATGTCAAAATTATAATTGTTGGTGACCTCAACCAGCACCTTATACAGGGGGACTTTGATAACCTTCTTGCAGTGTTTGACATGAGAAACTTTGATTTCCCTACTCACATCTCTGGCTCCTCCCTTGACCCAGTAGTGAGTGATCGGGCAGAAGGCATAGTCACTTGTCAACCCCTCGGCTACGTTGGATCGTCTGACCACAAGGCTGTTTTTACCAAAACTTAAGATCCCAACAGAACGAGGTGAGGAGTCCACAGCACAACCTGGATAGGGAAAGAGGTAATTGGCCAGCCCTTTGCTCTGAGCTCGCCACCACCGATTGGAATGCTCTTCTCCAAGGGGATGTTGACAACCAAGTGAAAGCCTTCACTGGACACATCCTTAATCTACAACAAGAACACATTCCTCACCGGCAATATGTGACAAAACCCTACAGATCAGCCTTCGTTTGGCTTTCGTTGTAGAGAGGCTGCTGCTACTAAGTACAAAGCATGGCGAAGGTATAAGAGACATCCTACCACCTATAACAGGAACTTGCACACGCAAGCCTGTAGGCATATGGGTGACGTTCAAAAGTGGGCCATTGCTAATGGGAGGTGGACACTAAAAGAAAGCTAGCATCAGGTAGGGTAGGCTCCAAAACCTGGTGGCCCCTGGTCAAGGACAGACAAGGTTATCTGCCTGATGAACTCATTCCACCTCTAAATCGACAGGATGGGACCACCTCTACTAATAGTCAAGAGAAGGCGGACCTCTTTGCTGAACACTTTGCTACCAAAATGCAAGTTCCTGATCCAGCAAGGGACCCTCCTTGGCTAGCTGCAAGAAAATGTGTCAAAACTGTCAGTGGTTTACCCAAAAAGGCAGGAGGAGGTGCTTTTCCTTCTTAAATCGCTTGACCAAGAAAAGGCTGTGGGCCCAGACAAGTTGAGCCCAAAATTGTTGAGAAGATGTCAGACCAGCTAGCAGCACCTCTAACTCGCATCTTTCAGCACTGCCTAGTACAGTGTAAATGGCCCTCTCTATGGAAAGAGGCAAATGTAGTCCTGTTCACAAAAAGAAGAGCAGAGCAGAAATCAGCAACTACAGACCAGTGTCACTCCTGTCAATCACTGGTAAGATCCTTGAGACAATAATCTCAAGACAAATGACAGAGTCTTTTTTGACTACCACTCACTACTTTGTGATCGTCCAATATGGCTTCAGGAAAGGTTACTCTGTGCTGATCTGTTGTTAAACCCCTCCACTAAATGGCACCCGTCACTGGATTTAATCCAAAGTCAGCTGTGTGGTAGCACTGGACATTGCTGGCGCTTTCGACAGGGTTTTGGCACCAGGGCCTCTTAGCAAAACTTCAAGCACTGGGGAAATTGCAGGCTTACGCTATGTCTCCTCAGTGATTACCTTCATGGTAGATCTTAAGTGTAGTTCTCAATGGAACGGAATCAGCAAGACATCCTATTGGGGCAAGTGTTCCACAAGGAAGCGTGCTGGGTCCATTGTTATGGAATGTCTACTTCAACGACCTTCTTCATCTCATCCCAGAATCACATGCATATGCAGACGACTGTACACTGACATTCACTTATCCAAGAGAAGAAATGCCAGCTGCTCTAAGCTACATCAATCACCAGCTGAGAGCTATATCAGCTTGGGGAAATAGATGGCAAGTAACATTTGCACCCGAGAAAATGCAAATGATGATCGCTTTAGGCACCATGATGGTAATGCTGGTGCAGTAGTAAGGATGAATGGGAGGGTGTTGGCACCTGGAGAAGTTGATATCCTTGGGGTGAAATTTGGCTCCAAACTAACCATGAAGAACCATGTAAATCTTGCAAACAACGCAGCCAGGAAGCTTACAGCACTTCGCCGTATCTCGCATCTGCTCGACAGTAGGGGTTGCAAGATCCTGTACGAGGCACAAGTACGCTCACACCTTGAGTATGCTCCACTTTCTTGGTTTGCCTGCCCCCCCCCCTCTCATCTGCGACTGCTTGACAGAGTAGAGAACAGAGCAAGACGTCTCTTCTCTCGCCTGGACCCATCCTGGATAAATCTGTTATTTCAGCAGAGCCTTCAACATAGGAGGGATGTGGGTGGCCTTACTGTTATGTACAAGGTCAATATTGTCAAAATACCACACTTGGATCCACTTCGAGGACAGCGTGAAACAAGCTTTTATGCCACAAGACGGGCAGAAAGCAGCAACTTCACTCTGGCTGTACCCTTCTCCAGAACATCACTCCATCTGAGATCATACATACCCAGGATGACTCGAGTATGGAACACATTCGTACAGCATAATGATGTCAAAGAGATAAAGTCAGTTGATCGAATGAAAATTCTGGCCACAGATGGCTCCAACTTCATCCTGTTCCCTACTTGTATGTCTCATAATAAAAATGCTTTCAAATGAGCTGATGTAGGTAACAGCTCTTAGCTTGCCAATAAAGTTTGGAACCCTTAACCTGTAAATAGATTGTCAATAAAGCTAGGGATCCTTAACCTTGTCAAACCCTGTAAAAAAAAAAGAGAGAAAGAAAGAGAGAGAGAGAAAGAGAGAGAGAGAGAAAGAGAAAGAGGGGATATGATTTTCACCATAAGATAAAGTGATCAAATGCATTAACATAAACCTTGAGAGATGTGTATGACTATAGTAATGATGTCAGACAATCTTACAATCAAAGCTCACAACACTGTTATTATCACAACACTTATTATCACAACACTGTTATTATCACAACACTGTTATTATCACAACACTTATTATCACAACACTGTTATTATCACAACACTTATTATCACAACACTTATTATCACAACACTTTTTATCACAACACTTATTATAAACAAACACTTATTATCACAACCTTATTATCACAACATTTTTTATCACAAACACTTATTATCACAACATTATTATCAAAACACTTATTATCACAACACTTATTTCACAACACTTATTATCACAACACTTATTATCACAACACTTATTATCACAACACTTATTATCACAACACTTATTATCACAACACTTATTATCACAACACTTATTATCACAACATTTTATTATCACAACACTTATTATCACAACACTTATTATCACAACACTTATTATCACAACACTTATTATCACAACACTTATTATCACAACAGAATAAGATGGACAACATGAGACGCCAAGACAATGATGTTATTTTTCAAGACACTTGTACTCTCATGACTGGAATATTGCTTCATATTAACAGTTTCACCAAACTATTAGACTACTCCTCCACAAAAATTACAGACAACTTTCACTTCCTATATTTGATCAGACTTCTAAATTGTTAGGAATGTTGTGTCTCTTAAAACTGTTCTTTGAAGAACTCTGGCTAGAAAGATGCATCACAATCTATACCGGGAATATACAGGAGGGATTGCTTCGAAATCTGAAAACTGACATTACTCAATACGACAGTGGAGGTGCAACAAAAACAATAAGAAATAAATCAATATTGTACGCGGTCTTGAGAGATACCAGGGAAAGCGCACTTTAAGAGAGAAATAAAAAGAATGAAGAATACAGTATATACGAGGCATTAATTTTTTGGGGGGAATAACCATATATTCCCACCGCCAAACTTGTTTACAATTATTGACACTATATAATGGGTTTAACAAATATCTTAATATGAGTGAGTTCGGCAATGCTGGTGCAGTAGTAAGGATGAATGGGAGGGTGTTGGCACCTGGAGAAGAAGTTGATATCATTGGGGTGAAATTTGACTCCAAATTAACCATGAAGAACCATGTTGTAAATCTTACAAACAAGGCAGCCAGGAAGCTTACAGCACTTCGCCGTATCTCGCATCTGCTTGACAGTAGGGGTTGCAAGATCCTGTACGAGGCACAAGTACGCTCACACCTTGAGTATGCTCCACTTTCTTGGTTTGCCTGCCCGCCCCCCTCTCATCTGCGACTGCTTGACAAAGTAGAGAACGAGCAAGCGTCTCTCTCTCGCCTGGACCCATCCTGGATAGATCTGTCATTTCAGCAGAGCCTTCAACACAGGAGGGATGTGGGTGGCCCTTACTGTTATGTACAAGGTCAATATTGTCAAAGTACCACACTTGGATCCACTTCGAGGACAGCGTGAAACAAGCTTTTATGCCACAAGACGGGCAGAAAGCAGCAACTTCACTCTGGCTGTATCCTTCTCCAGAACTCACTCCATTGAGATCATATATACCCGGATGACTCGAGTATGGAACACATTCGTACAGCATAATGATGTCAACGAGATAAAGTCAGCTGATCAAATGAAAATTCTAGCCCACAGATGGCTTCAACTTCATCCTGTTCCCTACTTGTATGTCTCATAACAATAAAAATGCTTTCAAGTGAGCTGATGTAGGTAACAGCTCTTAGCTTGCCAGTAAAGTTAGGAATCCTTAACCTGTAAATAGCTTGTCAATAAGGCTAGGGATCCTTAACCTTGTCAAACCCTGTGTAAAAAAAAAAAGAAAAAAAAAAGAGAGAACATAGGCACGAGCACTCACTGATACAGGCGACAGACTCGCGTTATGGTGTTAAACAGCCGAGACTTTGTGAGAAACTGAAGCTCCAGGTCTCCCCCTTTAGAAGCATAGTAGATACCCTGGGCCCCCCTCCCTCACCCTGACTGGCAGACCACTAAACAAACTGCTAGTTACTTTCCCTGTCCGAATGGTGCATCATTCGAACAGGCGATGAACTACGGTTCAAGTTGGTTATTGATGGCATGCAGAAATGTGGTTTCAGTGTATATACCGAGTATAACAACATACTTGGTGTACGCCACAAAGGGACAAAGACTTTTTAAAGCTCTCTTCATAAGGGAACATTACGATTTCTTCCCGACATTTCCTGATCAGCTAGCTGTATGCTTATGCTGAAAATAGTTTATAATGGGTGACATTTGATGCGTAAGACCATGTGCAACATTTGGGTATTTTTATAAAATTGAAACGTTTCTCCTACGGGGTAGGTTCTTCAGTCAAATACAGAGAATGAAGTGGAGGCAGCAGGAGTTTAGTGGCGAAGTAAAGATGATGTAATCAGTCCATCAGCCTTGGAGAAAAGTTTTTGAGGTTACCTGGATCACCTGGAGGTTATTCCGGGGATCAACGCCCCCGCGGCCCGGTCCATGACCAGGCCCCCCCGATGGATCAGGGCCTGATCAACTAGGCTGTTACTGCTGGCCGCACGCAGTCCAAACGTACGAGCCACAGCCCGGCTGATCCGGCACTGAATTTAGGTATCTGTCCCGCTCTCTCTTGATGGCAAACCAGGGGTTTATTGGCAATTCCCCTAATGCTTGATGGGAGGCTGTTGAACAGTTTTGGGCCCGGACACTTATGGTGTTTTCTCTTAGTGTACCAATGGCGCCCCCACTTTTTATTGGCGGCATTTTGCATCGCCGCCCAGTCTTTTACTTTCGTTTGGAAGTGATTTCTGTGTGCAGATTTAGGACCATTCCTTCCAAGTGGTCAGTCCCTTACCCTAAAGAAGAGTTCAGTTCCATAGTCTGGAAAAAAGTGAAGCTGAAGCGACTCATGAAAAACGTATGACACGATTGCAAACTGAAGCATGAGAGTGGAGTCTTGTATACTGGGGAACGTGAGGTGAAAGATCTCGAAGACGTTGCCCAAAAGGCGCGGTTTCCCCTAATAGAAGCAGAAGGCAAGAATTGAGAAGTACTGCAGTAGCCTACCGGACCATCCTGTGCAGATCTCTCTCCTGAATTCAACCTTATCACTCATAACTAGTGGTTAAGTCATGAATTTGTGGAAAGTATCCTCTGTACCAAGATACCATTGTGTTGCTGTGTCTGACAAGTATTCAGTAATGCTATTATCTTTAAAGACAATTTTAGTTACGAAAAAAGTACAATTTTAGTCTGCCTGTGTCGGACTCCAGGAATCACAGTCATGTAGCAGGGTTATTGTTTGGTCATCACAACAAATTTGTCTCCCCTTAAACGGCGTGGAAGCTAGAGAGGCGCAAACAACACTGCTCTACGAGAACTGGGTTACAGAAGACATTATTACGACGTATTAAATGCTAAAAAGAAATAGAACGTAGAAATGGGTAGTGCTCGAGGAACGGGGACCAATGACAGGAAGGACACAGGTGGACACTTATGACTCAGACGAGTTTAGAGGGCAGGGAATATGGAGAATCAACGTGGTATAAAAGGGAGAATGAGGTAGAAGAGAGGGTTATTCCCAGTAGATTTTTCCCGCAATTCCCCAAAAATTCCCCTTCCACGGCACGGTCTTAAAAACAGGCTTCCCGGTTAACAAACTTGGGGCATTGAGGTTAAATTTTTCCTTTTTTGACATCGGCACTAGTTTTGGGTTAAAACCTCCCATGTAAAAAAGTTTTGAAAGTTTGGGAAAAAGAGGGCACTTTTCAAAAAGGGTATCTTTACTGGGGAAGAAAAAGGGGAAAGACGAGGGAAAAGTTTGAAGTTAAAAAGTCCCTCAGCCCGGAGTCGGGGCTGTACTAGACTGAAAAAAAGTACTGACTGCGGAAAACAAATTTTCCCCAAAAAAGATTCCCAAAAGTTGCACAAAATGTTTTCATTAAACCCTTATCTACATGAACAATTTTTAAAGTTTATTTTTTTTAAAACCATTATGAGTCAAAAGGTAGTTCCCCCCTTTTCTATGAAGGTTTTGTGTTGAAAACCCCGTTTCCCTTTATGCTTTTCTGAGTTATATGTTTTTAAAAAAGGGGACGCTAGGGTTTCCCCAGAAACCCTCCCTCGTGAATGTCTTCGTCAAGTAAATTTCTCCCGGTCCAGCATGGGGTTTTGGGCCCCCGCGGGGGTTTCACCACCCCCAACCCCGTTTTCTCTAATTCTGTGCTTTGGGGGGCCCCCATTTTTTGCGGGAAATGATTTAAAAGTTATTTTCCCGTTTAACCAAAAAAAATATCATTGTCAAGGGGCAGATATGGGCGCCCGGGGTCAGGAATAAATCTCTCATGGCCGCCAAAAAATGAGTACGCTCAGGGAAGGGCTGGGCACTAACACGGACCCCAGTAGGGGAATTTCCATTTTACAAATTGATTTTCAGAGTTAGGCCATAAAAAGCACGCAAAACGGTTTATAATGGGGCGCCCCCTCGACGCGGGTTTCCCCAGCTACGCCAAGAACAATGATCAAGGAATTCGGAAAAATCTAATTTTAAAAAAGCGTTTGCTGGGTATTTACCCCGGAGGAATGGAGCTCCTGGCTCCCTCCCACCCCACCCCCTGGAGGAGTGGAGGAGCATTTTCACTGTGTGTGTGTTGCGTGTGAGGGGTAAGACCATTACTTTTGAAAAACTTGCAGTGACAGTCACGACTACAAGTGACAGACACTGTCTGAAGACAACCAGTAACGACTACAAATGACACACGCGTGTGTAAGACGAAAGTAACGACCACAACAGTGACAGTCCACAAGTTTAACAATTCAGTCAAACAACAGTGACAGTCACAACCAAAATTAACAGATTCAATCTCAAGGCGACAGCTACGACCACAAGTGACAGTTAAGACCACAAAAATAACCATGACCTCGAAACTACAGCCACGCCAACAAGAATAACAGCTGGTACACAACTTCATTAAAAATCAAACACATTTCTGCCATGATAGAGGATTTAGATCAGAACTTAACACAATTCTTAAATATCTTGTTACTTGGTGACTAATTTGAGACACCATATCTTAAATAGAGTAATGCAGCAAGGACTGTAATAGAATATATCCCGGGAACTAGTTTGTCTGAACAGTCTCACACGTAACAATTATTGAACTACAAGAAATTTCGCCTTAAGTCAACAGATAGCAGAACCAACCAGACTGAGAAAATATTCTAACCATATATTTAAAATAAGGACCTGAACATGGTGCTGCCCGGAGACTGCAGTCTCAACAATATAATTGAGGATTAGACAAATTAGTTCAATAGGAAGCAAAACAGTTGGGGGCCAAATAAATCATGATCTCAGTGAAATACGCGGGGAAGACGAATTACCACCGATGATCTAGATCCTCCAGACACAAACCTCTACGACAGAGAAGATGAAAACTCCAAGGGGAAAGAGGTCTCCCTTTACAGGTGAAGACAATGAAGAACAAAAAGTTTCTCAAAGGCAGCAGATTTTCTGAAGCACGAAAGAAAAAACTGGTTATGGAAATGGAGAAAATCGAGCACACATTTGCATCACATAAGTCCACGAGAGGCAGAAAGGGAAAAAAAGATAATAAAGGAAATAAGAAATCCCAAAAACTTTTCTCGCATGCCCAAAAACCGTGAAACCACATCCAGTATAGGGTCTTTTCCTATTTAAAAAAAAAAAAGATGGAAACATACACTTGTGGACAATAAGAAAAGAGCGATATATTAAAGTCACATCATGACTGTGTTCAGGCGAACAACTAATCCGCTACAGACTGATGAAACCTAATAGTTTTTTTTTTTTTGAATGGGAGTCAAAATGCAACTGATATCTTCACAATTTCTGATACAGCTCTATCCCCAGATGACTGAAGAAGCCACTGGCAGCATGCCCATGTACGGAGCCCTGACAATGGTCCATGACTGACCGAAACGTCGCCATGAGGTCCCTCTACTAGTTGCAGGTTTTTGGTGAAACGTACAGGGAACCTTCACTGCCAACATAAACTTTAACATCTGAACTATTGTGAATGTTTATGGTCCCATGAACTGTACTAATTGGAACAGGCCAGAAAGATACATAATTTACACCTGCAAAATCTTAAGAGAGGCTTGTTCTAAACCTGTACACCGAAATCACTCCATGTGAAAGCAGGAGACTCGATAGATGGAGCAAAGTATCTCCAATAAACGTCAGGGACGCAACAAGTACAAATTCAAAGTTTATTCTCTATAAGGATTACAATGCTGAGTTTACAGAATTTGGTTATTGGTGGTTACACGTAGTAAATAAAGATTAACAGAGTGTACCACTAAACACCTGCATGGCTGCATTCGGGCGACTTAGTTTAATTCTTAATTTTAAAATTTCAAATTATGAGATAAATTGGGATTATGGCTAAGTGACTAAATACTAGTTTGTGAGTTTAGCAATGTGAAGCTTTTGTTTTGGCACATACATAGTTTTAGTATGGGGTACACAGGATTCATTATTTTAAGATTGGGGAAAATTAATATTTCTGTTTATGGTCAAAGGTGAGTGAGTGTAGTGGGAACCACCGGTGGTATATCGTTTAGTTAGTTGACGGATTTATCAGGGAATGTTTCCCAATGGTGTTTTGAAGGGATGAATGTGTCTGCAGTTTCTAGATTCTTCTGGTAAGTGTTTCCAGATTTTTGGGCTTTTACATACATTGAATTTTTTGTAAAGGTTTAGTCGGACACGGGAGTCGTAGAGATGTTTGTGTCTGGTGTTATGCCTGTGGGTTCTGTCACAACTATCAAGAAAGCATTTAGGGCAAGGTTTATATTAGAGTTTAAAGGCCCCGTAGATGTAAAATTGCACAGAGTAAGTGTGGATTTTACGAACAGGGAGTAATTTGACTCTGAATAGTGGGGGGGGGGGTGTTCAGGGATGGGGTTTAGTGTTATTCTTGCGCAGCTTTTTGTTGGGTTATTTTTTTTGGTTTAGGGGTGTTCTGATTTTATCCCCAAGCACAAATAAACAAGGTAGGTAGGAAAAAAGTGGTGGAAGTGGGAAGGGGATTTTGCGGGACTTAGATCGTACTTGGAGAGGATCCCACCGTTTTGGATATTTTTTTGGGTTTTAATGTTGGTATGGGCTGGAAATTTTTGGTTGTTTTTCAAGGTATGCCTAGGAATTTTCCCCCATTTTTGTTGGTAATTAGAGTGTTGTCAATCTTAATGTTAATTTGTGCATCTCCTGCTCTGCTACCAAACATAATATAGTACGTTTTGTCAGTGTTAAGCGTAAGTTTATTGGCTGTCATCCAACTTGAAAAGTATCTGAGGTTCCCGACTTTTCAACGCCCTTCCATCGTGCAGAGATAAACTGCCAACAAATCTCTATCTCTAAGAGGTAGTTGATAAGTTTCTCAAATAAGATCATGATCAGCCGGGCTGTGGTCCGTACGATGGATTGCGTGCGACCTTTACTTTTGGTATACCTGTGACGAGTTTCGAGAGTCTCACTACTCTCGGAGCCCGGCCATGGACCAGGCTCGTCTGGTGCATGCCTGATCAACTAGGTTGTTGCTGCTGGAGGCCCGCTGCCCCACATATCCATTACAGACTGGTTGATAGGGCACCAGTTTCCTCTTGAAGGCTTCTACACTTGTTCCAGCTGTGTTTCTGATACCTTCTGTTAAGATGTTGAATAGTCTGGGACTCCGGATGCTAATACAGTGTTCCTTTATTGTCCCCACCGCACCCCTGCTCCTCACTGGGTTTATTTTACACTTCCTCCCATATCTCTCACTCCAATATGCTATGGCAGTGTGCAGATTTGGGACCAAGCCTTCGAGTAATTTCCAGGTATATATTATCACGTATCTCTCTCTCCTCTATTCCAGTGAATACATGTTCAAGACTTTAAGGTGTTCCCAGTAATTTAAATGCTTTACTGGTCCATGTGAGCCGTAAACGATCTTTGTATTTGTTCCAGCTCTGATATTTCTCCTGTTTTGAACGGGGCAGTTAGCACTGAGCAATATTCTAAATGAGAGATAACTAACGATTTGAAGAGTCACCATTGGCATTATTTCCCTTGTTTTGAAAGTTCTCAATACTCACCCCCGGTACCACCAGCCTAACAGGCTAGTCGATCAGACCATCAACCGGGTGGTCTGGTCTGCGACCTAGCCGCGGGGGCGATGATCCCCTGACAAGCAACATAAGATTAACTAGGGGTAATAAAATTTCTAAAAAAAAAAAAAACGCGCAGGCAAGACAAATGCGTTCTAACCCAGAAATAATGCATGATAAAACGTTTTAGATAACTTTAAAGACAAAAATTGCCAATACTTTCTCTTCTCTTCATATTAATAATAATAATAATAATAATAATAATAATAATAATAATAGTCATAGGAAACAATTCTGAGTGACGAGAAGTTCCTGATAAGCCAGTATGTGCTGCTTCAGTTTGTAGTGCCGCTAGCACTACAAGACAGAACAACTAGCACTACAAACGAACAACTAGCACAAAAAGACAGAACAACTAGCACTACAAGACAGAACAACTACACTACAAGACAGAACTAGAACTACAGGACAGAACAATAGCTCACAAACAGAACTAGCATACAGGACAGAACTAGCATTAAACA
>NW_026470438.1:0-12728 GCF_026875155.1 Cherax quadricarinatus | reverse complement strand
CCTCCACCTACATTTTGACATCAAAGCACCGTCTGAGCACCTCCACCTCACTGCATGAAACCTTCAATCCTTTAGACTCTCTCGTCGACAAACCGTCATCTCCTGCCATACCATCATTCACAGCTGTCCCCAGAACTAAGCCTGGGTCTTCCACCTGATCTAGGACCGATTCCTCTAACAAGTCATCCAACGCCTTTACCAAAGACGCCGCCACTTCTTCACGCATATTAGGTAGTCTCTCCTCAAAAACCTTATGTATGTCCAATGACTTAGATTCTCCTTGTAGCGTTACAACTGGCGATTCGAGCTCCTTTTCTTTGTCCACCTCCTCGCTCCATGACAACCGTTGTTGGGGCGGTGTAGCAAGAGACTGTTCTCGCTCATCGCCTACCTCGCCCACTGGCTGCTGTTGCCGTTGCTGTTGTGCCGGGTACCCACTTCGTTTCCCACACTGCGCCGCGATGTGGTCATATGACCCACATAGCCGACACGTACGTTGTTGCCCCGCATACGTTACATAGACTTGAGTCCGTAATTCTTTCAACACAACATACGAAGGAATAGGGTGTCGAAGAGTCATTTTAACAGTATATGTACCTTCCAGCGCACCTGCATACGGTCCAGTTGCCCATCTCCCTGCTGTGGCTACGTGAACCGTCCCATAAGTACGCAGTTCATTGGTAATATCAAAATCAGTCGCCTCAAAAGGCACATTCCTGATTTTCACCCATGTGTAATGTCGAGATACATCATGGAGTCTCACCGACACAGCTGTATTAACCGGTATGATGGTCTCCTGATACTTGTCGACCACTGCCTCGTAGACTTGTGCAGACGTCATCTTAACGAAGATTCTTGTCATTCCATTTAATGCGACACCACATATCTCCTCATTTGCTATACCATAGGTATCGCGAATGATCGCTGGTAATAATAAATCCATGTTGGATCCTGTGACAGCACCACGGATCATCTCAATGCAGACAGTGTTTATTCTTCTTCTGCTATTCAGCGCCATGTTGGAGAAAATAGTTTCCACCAACCAACGCTAGGGGCAGCTCAATCAGGTAAACTGCGCAAAAACAAACTCAAACAGGAGCGTCTGCGCAGCTCGTCCACACGGCTCGGAGGCAATGAGGACAAATGGAGAATTACAGGAGGATATACGGAAAGGTCTGTCTTGAAATTATACCCACCAAGAAAGCCGTGAATGTATAACGGCACATATCCCACAGATATCCCTTATTCAATGGAAATTTTAGTCAGCTTAAGGCCATACTATGCTATCCTTTTTATTATATATAATTTTTTTGTTTTTTTTTGTTTTTCAGTTTTGGAGACTGACAAAAACCAAAGTTGTAGTCTTTACGTTGTACTGAAGTGACTTTCCGTGTCTTAATCTATATTGTCAATCTCCATGAAATAAAAATGTAGTAAACTATTCTCTATTTGTTACACGTCACTTTTGTTACACGTCCTTTTGTGACTGCAAATCACGCAACAGTAAACATAAATGTGCGAACGCGAGGCCCATTCACACACATATAAAAAAAAATATTCGGTGATCACCTGAAAGTTCGTGGAGGTCGCTGCTGCAAACTGGACAGGACGACTCTGTTGTTAATATATCGACACTATGTGATGATGATGAAACCGTGTTGGAATTTTAGGCCCACAATATATTTTCAGTACGCCATTGATACTTGCGGCGACAAGTGGTTTAGAGACGGAATTAAGATATATAGTGAATTTTTTGAGGGTGAAATGTCTGATTGAAGATGATTAATTACTCGCGGAATTTCATTTCGGGTAAAAGTTAATGCTTGAGAATTTCATTGTGTGACGTTGTTGCCACCGCAAGTACACTTGTTGGATGTGAATATGATGGCTATGGGAGTGTTAGGAGTGTGAGTTGAAGGGATTGCGTCTAAAAGAAGGGGGGTCTTGATGATATTTAGTATGAAATTAATGTGTATGACAATAAGTAACATATCACTTAGAGAAAGTTGAACAAGTGAATTTGAAGAATGCGAATATGAAAGGATGTGAGTATGGAAACATGGAAATTATAAAGAATTTTAAGTTGTTCAAAGGTCGGAAATATTTACAGGAAAGTTTGTAAAAGAAATTAATGACCTAGTAAGTAGGGTAAATGATGTACCTCATGTGAAAAAACGGGTACGTCATGTTACCGTTTGCCTTACAGCTAGATAAGAGTATGCTGCTCGTTGTCCTGAGCCAATCAAACAATGTCTCGGCACCTAGCAGAAATGATACTTGTTTTTGTTTAGAAAATGCGGTGAACTAGGGAGAGATATTTATTTTTTTTTAGATTACTGCAAAGCAATATTGGTAGGTCTATATGCATTTACGTATATCGCTTGTGAGAAACTGCATACACAACTCAGCTGTGTGTGAAAACGCCTCTATCCCGTGTCTAATAAATGTCCCTTTCGCACCTTCACTGTCATGGTACACTGCTTTCAAACCCGACACCGGTCATGGGTTTATAACTTTCAGTGTAAACTGTATTGGCCCGGATAATTGATGACATGGATACGTGGTCGAGGAGAAAAAGGATATAAGTACTCAAGACAGTTGAGCTTTCGCAAACGGCAGTGGGGAAAAATTAAGAACAGATTCGAGCTGTTGTTCGGAACCTCCCAAGAGAGAGGTAAGAGGAGAAAAAAAGTTTGATGATAGATGAACATTATAAAACGAGCAGCATCTGAAAGAAAAACAGTCAAGAGAGAATGTAGACGTAAGAAAAAAGGAGACGGAGTATACAGGGTGCGCAGAACAAAATAAATGGTCCTCTTCTTTCGTTACACTTTATCATGTGGTAGAAGGGTTCGTGTGGGTTTCATGAGAGGAAACAAAACTATATCGGAAGGCGATGCGGCCATTACGGCCGATCGTTCAAAGATGCATGTACATTTCGCCTCGCGTCTTATAGGCTCTCAAAAGGCGAAAAGAACGATAATTCAAGTTGTAAAAAGTGTTGTGGAAGAACCAGAAACCATAGAATAATTATTTGGTTGCCATTATCTTGTCTATCGACCCTAAAATTAGGGCCTGAATGAAATCGAAGGAGAGTTCGAACGATCTCGTTCCCACATGTATGAATTAGCGAAGAGTTTTAGGAGGTGCAGTCGGCTATGGAAAGTTGCTTTTCGGGGGACGGGGAGGTTTTCTTAAGTTTCCTTGGACATTCCGGCTTCACAAACAGAACACCGAGTAAAATCTGACTGTCATGTAACTCGTTCGGGGGCGTTACTCGGAAATCTTACTGGTGATAACGGTAGTTTAAGAGACAACACTACATCTAGTTCTGTAATCTGGGCGTTTTTTTTTTTAATACTCACGATTCTGGCTCATTGGTCACCGCTAGCAATTTTTGGCGAGAGACTGCTGCTAGGTGGCAGTTAGCGCCATGAACCAGCTTATAGCAATGTTTAATGTGATGAATAATTATTTAGTTGTTACGAACAGAGGCCAAATCATTATTAGCTTGTTAGGAAATAAAGAGTGGTGAGAGAACCAAACGTCTAAATAACAGACTTATGACAGTGTTGTTTCTCGAGTTAGCCCTTTCCTATCTGACGTATTAAAAATAGTCAATTATAAGACCATCGTAAAACAATAATATGACGATTGTAGAAAAATAATTTCAGAATATGAAGGTAAGGGGAAAAGCTGTTGTGTATGTTTGAAAGGAAGATTGATGAATTTGTATCCTGGACTCCTAAGAAGAATTAAGAATCTGACGGTCGCTTCTCATGATGTTCACACGTATTTTCTTAGTGATAAATATGTTGATTGTATTAAGTGCCAAATTTATTAGGTAAAGATAGTGAAGATGGATGTGATGACCCACCAAACATAAGTATGCTTCTAAATTTTTTAGAGAAAAGGCGTGAGTGTTGCCCGTAATTCCCTAGGTGTAAGAGTTGTTGTATAATAAAACATAGTTAAGAGAGTGATATATCCAACAGAGTTTCAACGAAAGATGTTGTCACAAATTTATTGAACGAGGCTACATCACACTAATTCCTGACTTTTGATTCAATCTTTTCTATATAAAATTCATTGGATCCGTCCCTCATTATCTTTGATAGATGTTAATAACCTGTGTCTGCTGCAATGTTTGTAATTTATGACAATAATAAGAAGTAACCAGTTACTTTTTGTGATCTAAGTAGGTCTTTGGTTTTAAATAGTTCGTATTTGTGTGTCATCAGGTAATAACTTATAGTTGTAATGGTAAATATCTGCTACGGTAATGTTATAGTTTGCCCGAAGACGACTGATTGATTCCAAAATGTATTGTTCCGTTTGTTATGTGTACATTTTCTTTGTCTTACTCCGTTGTTCATGTCGTGTTTACTGTAACCGTTTTATGTGTTCACAGTTTCAGATTTGATGTTATCTGTGCTGGTTGTTGCATTTTACGCTAATTGTTTTTGTATGTTGGCTAACACTTGTTTTGTATGTATGTATATTTTTTTTGCTTTTACTTACTGTCGCCGTAATGTATGTTTAATCTACCTTTATTATGCATTTATTTGTTGTTATTTTTTGGTTCCTGTTTATGTTTTATGTTATAATAAAGGTTCCTGGAACTCTATACTTTCCTGTTCATCTTTCATTATCTGTGTCTCCCAGGATCCCTTTGTCTCTTTCAATCTTCAATAACTTTTTTATATATACAATATTAGTTCAGATAATGGAGGGAGTGACAAACTAATTTAAAGTATTTAAAGTGGTGGACTAGTATAGACTAGTGATAAAGAACACATTTCTGCTAAGGTTTATTCTCGACCTAGCCTACCGTGTGGCTGACTCCATCCGTTTTCTTAACTTTATCTCAATTCTTCATACATTCACTATTGGTGCACCTACGGCCTTAATTCTATCTGAAAAATAATATTTTGCATTTTATTATATGATTTCAATGTTTGAGCTGTTGTGAAACCTGATATCAGAGACGAAGGTTGGAAAACTCAAGATTCATCGTCAATAACGAAAAGTTGTGCTAAAATAAATATTCAGAAATAATTATTGTTTAAAAATTCCTCAGTTGCCTCGGCAGTTTAAAAGTTCTCCTGCTCGTTAACTGTAGTTATAATGGTCTTATATAGCTGGAAGCGGTCACTTGGTTACAATAGTTATATATATTTACATAGAAGGCGCTAGTATGGTGATATTAGAATGTGGAAGGGGGAACGGGGAAACAAGATAAGTGAAATTACAGTGGCTTAAAATAATGCTGAGGCGAAACCAGATAATATTAATTAAATAATTTTAAACATTTCTTCTTCTATTTAGCATCTTTTTCAAATCTTCTTTTATCTACAAAAAATGTCCTCGTCTCATCACTTAGAAAATATTAATTTTCAATATCGGGTGAAGAAGAAAACTAAAAAAAATACGTTTACTATCACTCTGCCTCATCCTCTCCGGCTGACTCTTGACTACACTCAAATTACCTAAAAAGTAACTTTGTATCTCACCTGCTGTCGTCTCTCTCACAATGCTTAACTACTCAATAATCCTGACTCTATTTTTAACTCATCTCATCACTGAATCGAATTGTATTTGCAGGGGTTAGGACTCAGCTCCTGGCTTGGCTCCCCTAGAATACTGTGCGGATTGGCATCTCAACTGATTCTTGGGCCATTAACACCGTATCATTATTTACTTTTGAAGCTGTAGCTCTGTTCCAAATATTTCATTACTCAATCCTGATCGATTTTAAAAAAAAAAATGCTTTCTCAACATCCCTATTAATTAAAATCTATTAATTAACCTGAAACAAAGTTTGCGACCACTGTCAGCATCAGGTTTAGTTATCCTGAGTTACCTCAGACCTTGTCCACGTGGAGGCCAGTGGTTCGTCTTTAGGCCACCCCTCCTGCCACTCTCTACCTATCTTGGTGTTTCCCTCAGGTACTTATCTCGATTATCATGTGGATCAAGGTCCTCCAGTGTCCCCATCAGTGGGCCCCCGGCGTTGGGTGGAACCCACTTTTCCACATCCCCAATTCCTTTTTTTTTCGGTGGCTTCTCCCCCTAGTTCCTTCTGTTGTTCCCTCCAGCGTGGAACTACCTAATTACCAACCAGGCTTCTCGCATTTGGTTGCGATCCCCATAATAGTTAGCTGTTTCTGGCACTATTACGGTGATTCTGTGCGAGTGTGCAAATTGGGAATTTTTTAACTGGGTTAGTTAGGGGTGTGGTCACAGTCAGAAGGGTAGTCGTCAGAAGATGATGGTGTGGTTTATAGGTGTAGTCACAGGCGAGGGTCATAGATAAGTGACCGTCATAGTCTGGTGTTTCATAGGTGTTTGTGATATAGTTCGAGGTCATAGTTATGTGTGGTCATAGGTGAAGTCATAGTCAGGTTGGTCATGGTGAGGGCCAATAGTTAGGTCTGTGGTCATTGGTGAGGCATTTGTTACGTGTAGACTCATACTTATGTATGTCATAATTGAGGTAACTTGTTGAGTGTGGTCCATAGTTGGGTATGGTCATAAGTTATGTGTGGTCATAGTTGGGTTTGGTCATAGTTTATGTGTACGGTAATAGTTCGGGGGGTTGTGGTCAATAGTAGGGTATGGTCATAGTTGGGTGTGGTTCCCATTAGTTGGGTGTGGTCTTAGTTATGTGTGGTCATAGTAGGGTGTGGTCATAGTTGGGTCTATGGTCTTAGGTGGTATGGTCATGTTGGGTATGGTCATAGTTTGCGTAATGGTCATTGTTGGGTTTGGTATGATGGATGTGGTCACATAGCTGGGTCTATGGCATTATGGAATGGGTCACAGTTGGGTATTGTCATTAGATTGGATGGGTCATTATTTGGGTATGGTCATTGTTATGTGTGGTCAATTGTTGCGATGGTCATAGAGGGTGTGGTCATAGATGGTGTGGTATAGATGGTGTGGTCATAGTTGTGTCTTTATCATTTACTTCGTACCATATATTCTTTGAAAATAGTGCACCACAACATTTCACTATGTACATATATGTTTAATAATGTTACTCATCACAGTATGGTAGACATTAACAACACCTCAGTCGTAATGGTCAGGTATGGTGGGGGCAACACACAGTCGTATGGTCAGGGATGTGCAAACACACAGTAGTACTGGCCAGGTTGTCGGCAACACAGTCGTACTGGCAAGGTTGTGGCAAAACACGTTCGTACTGGCAGCGTTGGTGGCAACACACACAGTCGTACTGGCCAGGTTTTTGGCAAACACAGTCGTACTAGCCAGGTTGTGGCCAAACAACAGTCGTAAGTCAGTTGTGGCAGCCACCACCAAAATTTCTTGTCAGTTGATCGGACATCATCCAAGTTGACAGTTTTTATTTTCATTCAGTGTGAGGTGTTTTGTATCTGTGATGGTTGACTATTGTAGGTGCTATTAGTGAAAGTGTTGAGAGAAGTGTATAGTGAAAATGTGAGAATAATTTAATAATTCATTATAATTAAACTAACCCGTTTATTAAGTAGATTTATAAAGAACTTCTTCTTTGTAATAACATCAAAGTTGTCAAGTTAGTCATTCTTCATATTTATTACTTCTTTTTCCAAAGTATTTTACTGAAAAATATCTGTAACTAATTCCTTTCCTTTAGAAAGTAATTTAATATAATCAAGGAATTTCTTGTTTTCTTGTAATTCTTATACAGTTTGCTTAATTTAAACAATTATGTGGGAGGAGTACAGATATGCTTATGAGAACGTGTACACATGTACACGGGAGGTGACCTCCTTGCTGCCCGAGGGTCAACTCAGCTGTGATAAGAACATCCTGAGTTTCAGGGTCGTGCTGTATTCACAGATGTACCCAGCTAACACTGCCATAACGTCTAGAGAAAAGTTTATTGGACAGTTCAGGTTACTGAACTGCCTCGTGAATTTTGATTTGAATATGTCTTAGTTTCGAGGAATTAATACCATTAACTTTTTGGACAGACATTAGCTCACTCCTTGTCTGACAGTTCTCGATAATTTGTTTATGTATTCTAACTTGGATGTGGGTACGTGGACGATATTTAAGTCATAGTACACCAATAGTCTTGAAGTGCTAATATCCTCATTACAATCAACAATGAAACATTACTATTGATTTCACAAATGAATAATCTACTACCGTAGTTTGGAACAAATTCAACATTCTAACCTGCCGGTAGAGGATCCTCATGAGATATTTAGTTTGTCCCCTCTCTCATTTTGACTTGACAGTTTTCCAAGAAGGAGTGAAACGTCGGTCACAAAAGTTACTGTCTTAGAGTGGGCAACCTGTGAATATTATGTTCATTGGGTAGGAGAACAATGAAACTTCCCATTCTCGGATGTAGTGCTGCCTAAAGATGATTAGTTGCATTTCTACTACCGCCCATAATGGCGACCAGGAGAGAAGTTTTACATAGCTTTTGCCTCAGATTATTAGAATGTCAAACGATAATTCCACGTGGCAGAGTAGCACATACGTCATGCAGTTCAGCTCGCATTATGCAATAAGGCAAAAAAATTCCAACTTGCATCTTACGCTGGACTGAAGTCGACCTCGTTTGAAGCAAAATTTTTTAGATACATCGTTCCTGGTCTTGACAGATATTTTCCTCCAGATGTGGCTATACAACAGCTTCGGGTCAGGACTTGACCTTTCTCGATGCTCATTTCTTTTCGTTACTCTCGCTGACCTCCCCTCATTATCTGTACATATTCGTTTCTGGCTCTTCGGTAATCTATTTATTTCCTGGGTCGTTTGGTCTTCTCGCAATTTTTCCATTCTCTAGTGCACTTGGTTTTTGCCTCCCTACACTTTTTGGTGTGAACCAAGGATCCTTCTGGTCTTCCAATATTTTTTGTTTTCCGATGGAAGCAAACCTCTCTTGCCTCCTTGCATTTTGTTGTCACATAGTCCATCTCTTTTGTACTGGTTTTCCTGCCCAATTCTCTCACCCACTGAATGTTTTGCAAGGGAAATTCACTCATGCCTGTGTAGTCCACACTTTTGTAGTCTGGCTTCTCTGCCATATTCCTGTACCTCTCCATTGTAGCTCAACTTGTATTCAAAAGCACAAAAACCACATGATTCACTACTTCAAAAGGGCATTTCATATGTGATATTCCTCGTATCCGAAATACTAAAGAAGTGAATACTCAGTTAGTGATGCTGGTTCTTCCTCACCTCTCTCCTCTCTAGTAGTGTCTCTAACATGTGGTATGTCTTGAGGTTATCCAGTACAACATCTTGCCTGGTCCATGTTTCGGAACCCCCATGGGATCCAGATTTTCCCCCGTTAATCTCTTTTGGTTGAAATCACAATAACTAGTATATTTGCTTCTTCACATTGTGGCTCTTTGGTCAGCCTCTCGTCTTGTGTGTCGACCATTAGCTCTGTTGGCTCTTCTTCGTGTTCTGCCTTGACCTTTGCAGTTCTGCGGTGGGTTTGTATATTGCTGCAATTAACACTTTTGGGCCCTCAGACGGGATTGTTCCTTCTATGTAGACCCTATCCCCATTCCATCTATTCTTTCCATTTCTCAAATCCCCACGTTTTTGCATGAGCAGTGCAACTCCCTCTAATCCTATGCTCCCTCCTTCCCTCTCTCCCTCCCTCCCTTCCTCCCTCCCTCCCCCCCTCCTTCCTCTGTTCTATCCCTACTTCTTTTATGTCGCTTTCTACCTTCCTTATCTCTCTCCTTCTTCATCCTTGATTGCCTTTTAACCCTAATCTCCCTTTTCAGTTTCTTTTCTCCTTTTATCCCTCTCATCTGATCTTCTACCTTCCATTTCCTACTCTCTCTCTCTCTCTATGGTCTGTCTGTCTCATTCCCCATCTCTGTATTTCTTTCCTCCTTTTTCTTTTCCTCTCCGTCGATCCTCCTCCCTCCTTCCCTCCCTCCCCTTCCCTTCCTCCTAACCACCCTCTCTTCCTTCCCTACCTACTGAATTATTTCCCCTGTTGATACCGGTGGAAATAATTCACTATTTTTTTTGAAAACTTGTCTCTATTTTCCATGCCTCTCTCACTTTATTTTATCCTTCTCTCCATTCACTCTCTTCACCGTCATCCCTCTTTTCTCTTCTCCTTCATCATTAAGTTTCTCCATCATTTTTTTTTACCTTTCCATCTCAGGTCTTCCCTTGATCTATATCATACTTATTCCTCCCATATACCTGCCTTCTTCTCTTCCACCCTCTCTCAATTTATCCTTTCGTCCCTCCTGTGTAAAAACATTCTTCCCTATTCCATTTCTATTCTTCTATTAACCTCCATCCTTCTTCCATCACTCCCATCCATTACCAATCACTCTTTCCTATGTTCTGTCCCTCTCTACTCTTTTCTTTGATCTGCCCTAGATCCCTTTATCCTCGTGCTCATTTTATTTCCAGTCCTCTCCATCTACCTCAGTTTTACTTTTCTCCTTCTGTATTGAAGCTATTCCTTCATCTTCCTTCCATTCTTTACTCTTACTTTGCTCCTCTTGCTTCTCTTTTACGTTCGTTTCCTCCGTCGGTGTCTTCACAACTTTACTCTCCGTCTATAGGACACGTTCTTATCACCTTGTCTCTCTCTCTTTTTCATACTTTTTTCTTCCTTTCCCTCCCTCCACTCCCTCTCTCTTACCTCTCTTCCCTTCCCACTTCCCACCTCCTGCCCTTCTCCCTTCCCTCACCACTTGCCTATCTCTTCTGTCCTTCCCTCCATCTTGCTATTGTGGTACTTCGTCATAATCTTTCCTTTACTCACTATATACCTCCTTCCTTCAATATTTACCTTCTTTCTACATCCGTCTCAACTGCACTCATCCCTCTTAACCTTCTCTCCCTCATTACCCATCCATCCTCACTATTCTTCCCCTCTATATCTTCCTCCTTCCCTCCCTCCCTCTACATCTTCCTCCTTCCCTACCTCCCCTCTACATCTTCCACCTTCCCTCCCTCCCTCTACATCTTCCTCCTTCCCTCCCTCCCTCTTCATCTTCCTCCTTCCCTCCCTCCTCTATATCTTCCTCCTTCCCTCCCTCCCTCCTACATCTTCCTCTTCCCTCCCTCCTCTACATCTTCCTCCTTCCCTCCCTCCCTAGAATCTTTCCTCCTTCCCTACCTCACCTCTATATCTTCTCCTTCCCTCCCTCCCTTACATTCTTCCTCCTTCCCTCCCTCCCTATACATCTTCCTCCTTCCCTTCCCTCCCTCTTATTTCTCCTTCCCTCCCTCCCTCTACATCTTCTCCTTCCCTCCCTCCCCACTCTTACTCTTCATCCTTCCTCCCTCCCTCTATTATTCCTCCTTCCTCCCTCCCTCTACATGTTCCCTATTCCCTCCCTCCCTCTACATATTCCTCCTTCCCTCCCTCCCTCTATATCTTCCTCCTTCCCTCCCTCCCCTTCTACATGTTCCTCCTTCCCTCCTCCCTCAACATCTTCCTCCTTCCCTCCCTCCCTCTATAATCTCTCCCTTCCCTCCCTCCTCTACATGTTCCTCCTTCCCTCCCTCCCTCTACATCTTCCTCCTTCCCTCCCTCCCACTTGTCTTGAGCAATATTAAATTCAACTTTCGGCTGCTAATTGTTCTTATTTACTCAGACAATGACTTGTCGTCTCATCTGTAATTAATATATGAGTAAATTAATTTACTGTGATATTTGTGACACTTTTAAACATTTTTATCGTTGTTGTTTAAATTTGTATTCACCCATTGTAATAATCACATGTGTTGTATTTAATGTAAGTTCATCTTGTGAAGATGTTGAATGTGTAATTTGTGCTAACCTCTGTAAATGTTCTGATGAGTAGTGTGTGTAAATTATCTTGGATAATGCCCCTTTAAAAAAAGGTCTTTACTGGATGTGTAAGACGCAGTGATCACCCTCCCGACAGTTTCATCATTCCATACGGGTTTGTGAGAATTGATGGTAGTGAATTATTGTGTGTTTATTGTGGCTTTCTTATAGTGTCTGGAGGGTTATTGTGGTAGTTATTGTTGTATTGTTTAGTGGTCGGCAGGTATAATGATGGTAAATAAATGGTTTAGGGTATTTGGTCGGTGGTGAGTATTGTGTTAAAGATGACAGTTACTTTATCTTGTGGCATTGTTGGTTGTGCGAGTGCTGATAGTGGTATAGACTGCACGTGCTTAGTAATGGTGATGGTGTTAATGGTGCTTGTGGTGGCCGGTGATGCTGGTGGTGATGCTATTGAGAGGAGTGGTGTGACGTGATGCTCTAGTGGTGAGGTGATAATCGTTGAAACATGCAGTAAAAATAAGTGGTGGTAGTATTATGTGGTTTAGATAAGTGATGTTCAACAGACACAATATAAACATCACCTTGGTATCTGCTACAGATAGACATTTCGTCTTCACAGCAGACATGCAATCTAATATTGTGGCCACGGAAGAAGTGAAGAGATGGAGCAGAGATGGACATGCTAACATAGGGAAGGGTCGCTTACGATTGGACGTAAAAGCAGGAACCATAACTTGGGAGGATATTTAGCTCACTTCATTGGCCTGAACTAACTTACGCAAGTATGTGACCACGTCGCTCTTACATACCCACGTAGTGTGTGTGTGTGTATATGTGTGTTGTGTATATATGTGTGTGTGTTGTGATGTATACTTTATGTCTATTCTCGTATGGCTTTGTATTGTCGCTTTTGTTTCCTGTTGATACTCTTATCGGGTTATAATTTACAGGGACACTA
>NW_026470437.1:0-11903 GCF_026875155.1 Cherax quadricarinatus | reverse complement strand
CACCTCCCTTTTTTTCCCCTCATAAATTTAAATTTTCACCTCATTTTCTAGCCCCATCCGCGACACTCCCTCCCAAATATCGAGTACATTCACCTACTCCGTCCTCTCCCTCCAATCTGTGTCCAATCTTTCATCACCAAATCTTTTTGATATCCTCAAACCCTTACCTTTCCTGTATTCATTTAAAATTTTTTTTGCATAACCTACCAAATTCACCTCCAATCTGAATTTCTTTTAGAATCTCCCAAAGCACAGTGTCATCACAAAGAGCAACTTGACAACTCCCATTTTGTTATTCTTTATCTTTTAACCCCAAACCCCTCTTGCCAAGCCCCTCGCTTTATTTCCCTTTTTAAAACCCCCCATCTATAAAATATATTAAACAACCAGGGTGAAAACCACACCTTGTCTAAGGCCTACTTTAAAACAGAAATAATCTCCCTTTTTCCCTACATACTCTAACTTGGCCTCACATCCTCATAAAACTCTTCACTGGTTTCATAACCTCCCTCCTACACCATCACCTGCAACATCTGCCACTTGCCCCCCTATCTCCCTTCATAGCTTTTTCCAAACCCATAAATATCACAAAACCCTTTTTAGCCTATGAAATACTTTCACTTAGTTTCATGAAAACACCGGTCCAAAACCCCCCCCTACCTTTCCAAAACCCACCTTGTTCTTCTGCATCCTTTTCTCCTCTTACTCTTAATTTTTTCAAAAATAACTACCATACCTTTACCAGGTATACTCAACAACTTACCCCCTATAATTTTTGCCACTTTTGTCTCCTTGCCTTTATGCAAAGGAACTATGCAGTCTCTCCCAAACCCCTAGGTCCCTTCCCTCTTCCATACATTTATTAATAATTCCCCAAAAACCCACTCCAAAACTATATCCCTACCGCTTTTAACATTTCTACCTTGATCCACAATCCCGGCTCCTTCCCCCCTTTCTTTTTAAACCTATGCCTCATGAACTTCCCCCCACTCACAACGGCCCTTTTCCCTCACTCCTAAAAGATGTTTTTCCTCCTTCCCATATCACAAATCCAGCTTCCCTTTCTTTTAAACTTTTAACAATTCCCCAAAATTTTTCCTTCCATCTTCCCAAATTACCTCTAACTCTCCATTTAAAAAACTCTACTCTCCTATTTTTAACTGACAAAACCCATTTGTTTCTGCTTCCTTAATTTGTTAAAAATCTCACTCCAAAACTTTTTCTTATTTTCAAAAAAAATTTTTTGAAAACATTCACCCACTCTCATTACAAGGACCAAAAAAAAACCCTCCACTCGATCAGGGGGGGGCAAAATTCTCCCGTGACTTTTTTAAGTATTCACAGGATTTTTGCCCATGTACATTGGCCTAAGACATAAAATTTTAAAATAGCTTTAAACAAACTTTAAAAATACTTTTGCGGTAATAAAATGAAAATTTTATTGGTGGTTTTCCAAATTTCAAAATATATTGTTGAGGTGAATCATAAATTGATTGGGGGGAAAAAGGGTGAGTGGTGCACTTAGGGGTCTGTGGAGACAAGAACTTTGTCCTTGGAGGCAAAGAGGGGGTGTATGAAGTATAGTTTTTACCAACGTTTTTATAGGGTGTGAAGCTGGGTGATGAATGTTGCCCGCGAGGAGAAGGCTGAAGCAGTGGAGAGTCATGTTGAGGGGAAAGTGTGGTGTGAATATAATGCAGAGAAAATTGTATTTGGAATTGGAGGGGGTGGGGGATTACCAAAAAACTTGTCCCGAGGGGTGAGGAAGGGTTTTTTGAGGTGGTTTCGGGGCATGTAAAGAGAATGGAGTTTAACAATGACTTCAAGAGGTACCCTCTGTAGTGGAAGGAAGGGGGGTAGGGGTCGGCCTAGGGAAAAGGGTTTGGGGGGGGGGTAAAGTAGGTTTTGTGTGCGAGGGGCTTGGGCTTCCAGCAGGCTCGTGAGCGGTTTGATAGGAGTGAATGGAGACAAAGGTTTTTAATACTTGACGGCTGTTGGAGGTGGCAAAGTAAATTTATGAAGGGGTTTAGGGGAAAACCGGGAGGCCGGGTTTAGCCCTAATAGGGGTACAGTGGGCCCCCTTTTGAAGGAGGGGTGTTTTTTTTTTTTTTTTTTTTTTTTTTTTTTTTTTTTTTTTTTTTTTTTTTTTTTTTTTTTTTTTTTTTTTTTTTTTTTTTTTTTTTTTTTTTTTTTTTTTTTTATTTTTTTTTTTTTTTTTTTTTTTTTAATGTTGCAGTTTAAAAGCTGTAGTGAAACCCCCTTTCTGGCAAACAGGGGGGGGGTGAATAAAATGGGAAATTTTTTCTTTTTGGGGCCACAGCCTTGGTGGGAATGGGCCAGGTTGATAATAAAAAAAAAATAATTGTTCAGTTTATACTGTAATTTTTTTACTTGAACTTTTAAAAGTCGTCAATAAACTAAACCCCTTTTTGAAATTTTTGATGATAAGGAATTACTGATTAACATTAATGAAACACTCACTGGCTAATTTTTTCTTTTGCAAAAATATGAATAATTATTTGGTAGAAAGGCTATAGTTTTTTATACTTTATTTTGCAGGAAAAGGGTTTTATAGGAAGAGAACATAACGTCTAACTAATACTAAGTCTCACCTCAACATTGAAGAGTAAAAAAAAAAAAAAGAGAAAGTCAAATTAACCAAACTTTATTGCAACCCTTTATATGAAAATGGAATTACCGATTGAAATTAATGAAATTTTTCAAGGGCTGTATTTTGTCTGATTGTAAAAAAAGATGAAGAAATTTAATTTGGTTAAAAGGGCAGATGAAATTTATACTGTGTATTTTACAGAAAAAAGATTAAAAAAAGGGGAAGGGCAACAGTAACGTCTACACTAGGGGTAATCTCTTCTCAACTTAAAGTAAAAATAAAAAAAAAAAGTCAAAAAATCTCAAGCTGTTTTGCTACCTTTAATGATAATGGAATTACCGATTGAAATTAATAAACTTCAAGGCTGTATTTTCTGATTGTAATAAATATAAGAAATTATTTGGTAAAAAGGGCAGATTTTTATACTGTACGTGTTTTTTACAGGATTTGAAGATGAAATGCAGTGCCCATAATTTTTATTAATGGTAAGTCTCCTCTTAACATAAAAGATTCACTTGCTTTGACTTTTTTTTCTGTGTCATTCATTTTACGTCATTGGTTCCTTTTGTTCAGAAACAATGAAGAAACCTTAATACTTTCACTGTCCAGACTCCCAAAATTTATATTCTTTTCTGAAATGGTAGTAAATCTTTTCCTTAACACAAGTATTGTTAT
The DNA here is from genome assembly GCF_026875155.1 of Cherax quadricarinatus. Lineage (NCBI taxonomy): Eukaryota > Metazoa > Arthropoda > Malacostraca > Decapoda > Parastacidae > Cherax > Cherax quadricarinatus. Next base: position 8,617 of record NW_026470437.1, on the reverse strand, counting down.
GAAAAAAGATAAAAAATTATACCATTGCAAAATTAGTGTTCTTGGCACCGTTTACATGAGGGTAATTTCACACATTTTGTCCTATTTGAGACCAAATTTTTAGTTGGTTTGCATTGCACGCTATTAATCCAAGTCTGCCAGAGAGTTGCTGCCTTTACTGTTCTAGCAGTCTTATAACGTGCTGTTTACACTTACAGAACTTGAGCCAACACTTTCCACTTGCTGCTCATCAGCAGCTGGACCTGATGGCATTCACATTAGTATGCTTCAACATTTACATCTGTCAGCCCTCATAGTTCCTTTGTGTCTCTTTAATCTTAAGCCACAGGGGTCTTCCCTATCCATGGAAAATATTGTGGCTCCACCTTTTTCTAAACCACGTACTTAAGACCCTGATGCCTTCCACTGTCAACCCATTGCTTTTATCAGTGCAGTTTGCAAGTTGATGGAACATCTAGTAAATAGATGTGTGGCGTGGTATTTATAGAGACATGCGAGTTTGTCCACTTGTCACTTTGACTTCGTAAGGGCCGCTCCACTGTTCACCCCCCTTATTCCAGTAATCATTCAGTTATCAGTCTCTCTTTTGCTCTTTAAAAAGCATGAGTACTTAGTAGTGAGATATACAGTAGGGCCCCACTTACACTGCAGGTTCGGTTCCAGGCTACTGCCAGAAAGCAGAATGCCATTTTTTGCACTTATAAATACATATAAATGCCAGGTAACACGTTAACACTAACACATACTATGTTAGCAATAAAACTAGGCATTAAAAACAATAAAAAGTAAAATACACACACAGTACTCCCATTACTTACATTAAAATATTTGTTAGTCTTAATGTAGGGATGTATAGGTAGCCAGGAAGGGCAACCCTCCCCACCCACATAATGTAAACAACCCAGGCTAACACGTCTGGTTTTCGTCACTTTACATTGTGTACAAGTTGTCTCCACGTTGATACAGTAGAATAAATAAACACTCCCATTCTCATGTAATACCATTTTTTAGAAGAAATGATACCCTGAGTGAAAGCATGTGAAATGAATAATTTTTTCTTTATACCCCCAGTAATTTTTATAGTGAAACATTTTCTCTGATGTTGGACTACAAGTCGCCTGGCTACCGCAAGCCCTACAAGCCGCCTGGCTACCACAAGCCCTACAAGCCGCCTGGCTACCACAAGCCTACAAGCGCCTGGCTACCACAAGCCCTACAAGCCGCCTGGCTACCACAAGCCCTAACAAGCCGCCTGGCTACCACAAGCCCTACAAGCCGCCTGGCTACCGCAAGCCCTACAAGCCGCCTGGCTACCGCAAGCCCTACAAGCCGCCTGGCTACCGCAAGCCCTACAAGCCGCCTGGCTACCGCAAGCCCTAAAAGCCGCCTGGCAAACCCACAAGCCCTACAAGCCGCCTGGCTACCACAAGCCCTACAAGCCGCCTGGCTACCACAAGCCCTACAAGCCGCCTGGCTACCACAAGCCCTACAAGCCGCCTGGCTACCACAACCCCCTACAAGCCGCCTGGCTCCCCACAACCCTAAAAAGCCGCCTGGCTACCAAAAGCCCTACAAGCCGCCTGGCTACCACAGCCCTACAAGCCGCCTGGCTTCCACAAGCCCTACCAGTCGCCTGGCTACCGCAAGCCCTACAAGTCGCCTGGCTACCACATCTCATATTTGTTAATTTATTCTACTGTGGTGTGTTGTATTTAGATGGATTAAGCAGAAGGTCTATTTTAACGTTTTATACAAGATTTAATGCTCGTCATAGTGATTATTGTGTTATTATTATTGCATCTTCAAGACTAATAAGACACACTTAGTGATTTTAATGTATACCTGCATGCCAGCACAGTGTGTAGGTTTACTTAGGTGCAGGTACACATATGTATAAATATCGGTTATAATAATAATGTAGGTATGTAGTTCACCTGGGCTACATACCTACACCTCCCTACATAGCTACACGATATTTAATACGGCCCAGAGCCATATTATTACCGTCGACATACCATGTCCACTGAGTTTAATTGTTTATAACAACTACCTTTAGATGCCATCATCAACAAAGGAAGGAGTAATGAATAATTCATCCCGAGAATTGTAAATGAAAGCGTTGTGTATTAACCCTTAAATGGTCCAAAGGTATATATACGTTTTTTCAACATCTGAAAGTATGTACCTCTTCAAGGGGGGGGCTCCTTGTTGTGGTGAAGAGGCTCTTGGTCTGAGGAATTAGACCTGTCAGTCTCCCTCCTCAGACCGAACCTAATTATTCCCCCAATTCCCCTCTCCCTATCCCATCCTCCCCTTTTTCCTTTCCTCCTCCTCCTCCCCACCCCTCCCTTTTGCCCTTCCTCTTTTTGGCCTTTGGGATTTCTCCCACGGGCGCGCTAGTTCCTACGTAGGGGAAAGGATACTGGGGTCCATCCCATTCCGTTGAGGTTCTTGGCGATGGCGTAGTTTGCCGTGGAATCTGGATTGCCTGGGGATGTCCCGATCCCTCACCGGTATCCTGGAGTAGCTTTTGGGTGTCTTTTTTTCGGCGACGGGTGTATCTCTGGAAGCCACCTTTTGGATTCCGGGGTGGTGCCGGAGAGGTATGCTTTGTGGCGGATAACCGGTGCTGCCATCTCTTTTGTCCACCAGGGATCTCGGGAATTGGGTTGCTATCCTGGATTGCTATTTACTGGGATGAAGGGTAAGGTATGGCACGGGTTCCACTGTTCTGCCTACTAGCGGTGCTCAATCCCTTTTGGGGCGAAGGGGGATTTCCAGCCCTTTTCATTCCCTGGAAACTATTCGTTCCCGCCCCCCCCCCCCTTTTTTTTTTTTTTCTTAAAAAAAAACAAAGAATACCCAACCAGGAGAACCCAATTCAGAACCCCACCCCCCGGGTCCTTTATACCGCACTCCATTCGACCCTGCCTTGTTTTTTAAAACACTCTTCGACACCCTGATGCCCCTGTACCTCTTGTGGTGTGTTTTTTCCCACCCCTTCTACCGGGCTTTAACTGACTCCTTTAATTTTTTCTGACCCCGCTCCCTTTGACTATGCTTCCCGGCCCCTCCTTTAAAAGGTACGGCAATTTTTTAATCACCACCCCTTTCAAAGCCGGACCAACTCCGGGCCTACTCCTAAACCCCCTGTCAACTTCTGATGGGGCTCCTTAGTTACCTTCCCATTTTACTCGGAAAAAACCGCACGTCATCACTCCCTCTCCACATCATTTCGGGCCACACAAGGACAAATTTTTTACTTTTAAAACCGACTTTTTCTGCCTATCTTCTGACCATAGTATTGGCAAAGCGTTCCTGCGGCATGTTGGTAAACATACTTCATTTCATGCTCTCGAGCGGTATGCGTATCGTCACTGTCCAGAATGCTACCCAAGCTTATGATCTTTTTCTCCTTACGAATATCAATACTACTACTATCACTATTGAAAAACATCTCTCTCAATTCTTGTAGTGGTACTGTCATTCTGTCGCATACCATAGTCCAACAGAATTTCCAGTCGTGTGGCAATGACATTCTTGAACAGCTGGAACTCCAGGATCTCCCAATCGTCAAAGTAGACACTTATGTCCTTCCTGCCCGTAGGCGGAGACGTTACCTTTGCAATGTGGCTCGATTAACTTTTGGCAGCCGAGAACTCCCATCCTCTGTATATGTCGCAGGACATCGGTTACAAGTTCGAAAGGTGATACCTACACAACAACAGTGTAGAAATTGCTGGCATTTTGGTCACCCAGCAAAATATTGCAGATCTATAGCCGAATGCCCAGTCTGTGGTGCCGACGACCATTCTAATACATCTTGCAGTCAACCTCTATCTTGCCTTAATTGTAATGGAGCTCACCCTTCGTACTCCCGCCGTTGCCAGGTCTACTTAAATGAACGTGAAATCCGTTGCCTCAAAGAGGCAGAAGGTCTCCCTTATGCTATGACAGTTGCTCATCTCCGCCTCCAAGGGAGACTACTCCGTGTTTCTTATTCTCGTGTTTCAAAATGTCCCCCCACTTCTGGGGTCCCATCTGCAGCCTCCTCTGTTACCCCTCCCATAGCCACTCCGGCATCTAATCCTTTACCTTTCCAATCTCTGTGCCTAGTTCTTCCCCTCTCTCTGTCTCTATTACGAGTGTGTAGATTGACACTCCTCATCGTACTATGCCTTCCACCCCCGTCCCCATCCCAAGTTTTCTCCGTCTTCTGCACCTCCCAGGTTTCTGCCCTTCTGTCCCCCCCCCCCCCCCCACACACACTTCATCTCCAGTTCCCTACACTCTTTCGTCCCCTCTACTTTGGTAGAGTCCATTACTGTCGCAATCTTTACTCACCCTCCTCCTCTTACGTCCAATATGGTCTCCCATACATCTTTGAATTCAGAAACACTTGAAGCCGTTTCAGAATATATTGCTGAGACTAAACCTTCAATGGACACTGATTCACCTCCTGTTCCTTCTCTTCCCTCTCCTCCATCTTCACAACTCCATTCTTCGCAATGCTCCGTTCCTTCGCTGCTTGAACGTCTTCCAATGCCACCACACTTTGACTTTCCTAACCCCTCTAGTCCGTAGGTGCCTTTCCCTACGGATTCCTGGTATTTTCTTCATTGCCAATCATTGCCTATTTACAGTGGAATATCCGCGGCCTCGGGTAATCGGGGTGAGATTCAGATGTTGCTTTCCAGGTTTTCCCCTGTTGGTGCTTGCTTACAAGAACCAAAATTACACTAGGCTGTTTTCCAACCTATCTCAGGCTATAATTTATTGTTCGTAATGCCTTTGCAAATACTCACTCGGTTATTGCCGTATTTTTTGACCTTGAGAAGGCATATGACACAACTTGGAGGTATAATATTTTGTCCCAAGCCCACTCCTTAGGCCTCCGAGGCAATCTACCATCCTTCCTTAACTTTTTAACTGACAGACACTTCCGTGTTCGAGTCAATAATGTGTTTTCCCCGGACTTTGTCCAAGCTGAAGGTGTCCCTCAGGGATGTGTTCTGAGCACAAGACTTTTTCTCCTTGGTATAAATGATTTGGCCTCTGCTCTTCCACCCAATATTTGGTCATCACTCTATGTTGATGACTTTGCTATTGCTTGTGCAGGCGCTGACTGTCATCTCATTGCAGTTTCTCTCAAGCATGAGGTCGACCGTGTTTCCACTTGGGCCACCACGCATGAGTTTAAATTTTCCAGTACCAAAACTCGCCAAATTACTTTCACTAGATGCTCTGTCATCTCCGATCATCCTTTGTATCTCTATGGCTCCCGTATCCCTGAAAGTGATAGTCAGGTTTCTAGGCCTTCTCTTTGACCGTAGGTTATCCTGGAAACCTCACATTACCTCTCTGAAGGCAACTTGTCACAGCCGGCTAAACCTTATTAAAACCCTTGCTCATCTTTCCTGGGGAGCTGATCGTCGAACTCTGCTTCGCCTATATTCAGCCCTCGTTTTATCGAAACTCGATTATGGTGACCAGATTTATTCAGCGGCCTCTCCTGCTACTCTCTCCAGCCTTAAACCCATCCATCACCAAGGATTACATTTATGCCTTGGTGCGTTTCGCTCTTCCCCTGTTGAGAGCCTCTATGCAGAAGCGAATGTTCCATCCTTGTCTGATCGCGGTGATGCCCATTGCCTTCGCTACTATGTACGCTCTCACGATCTCCACAATCCTTCCATTTATAGAATGGTCACCGATATTAGTAGACCTTCTTTATTTGTTCGCCGCCTTTGTTTGCTCCGTCCCTTTTCTCTTCGCCTACATTCGCTCGTCTTCCCTTCAGTTACCACCTTTATATGTTAATGTAGCATCTCACTTTTCCCTACCCCCCTGGGAAGTTCCAGCTGTTCGGGTCTGTTCTTTCTCACTACCTTGCTCGAAAGCCCAACTGCCTGTGGTGGCTTCCTGCTCTTTTTCTTGATCACTTCCACTCTCATTCTCATGCCATCGCTGTGTACACAGATGGCTCCAAGTCTTCAGACTATGTCGGATTCGCAGCAGTGTTTCCGGACTGCGTCGTGCGAGGGCATTTACTATCTTCGGCTATCATTTTTACTGCTGAATTGTATGCCATTCTTGCAGCACTTATTCGTATCGCATCTGTGCCTGTGTCATCATTTGTGGTAGTCTCGGACTCCCTTAGTGCTCCACAGGCTATACGAAAATTTGCTACATCTCACCCCCTAGTTCTCCGTATCCAACTTTGGCTACACCGTATCTCTACCAAGCATGAAGATATTTTTTTTTTGTTGGGTCCCTGGTCATGTCGACGTACAGGGCAATGAACAGGCAGACACTGCTGCAGGGTCAGCAGTACATGACCTACCAATTTCTTATAGAGGTGTTCCATTTCTGGACATTTGCTGCAATAGCTACCCACCTTCACACCCGTTGGCAACAACGTTGGTCAACTCTGCTCGGTAACAAACTTCATTCTATTAAACCGAGCATAGGTTACTGGCCGTCTTGTAATCAGTGCCGAGGTTGGGAGACCACTCTCTTCGCATTGGCCACACTCGTCTTATTCATGGGTATCTTGTGGAGAGAGACCCTGTTCCTCTCTGTGAGCAGTGTCAAGTTCCAGTATCAATTAGCCACATTCTGTTAGACTGCCCTCTCTATCAACGAGTACGCGGAATTTACCTCCGTCGTCTTCGTTGTACTACTCGCTCTTTACCTTCCCTTTTTGCTGATGGACCCTTTTTTAATCCTGACTCTCTCATTGACTTCTTGAGAACGTCTGATTTACTCCACAAACTCTGATGATGATACCTTTCGCACTCCCCTCAGCCCTTTCTAGTTCAGTCTCTTGCTGCCCTTTACCCTTTCACCATCCACTGCCCCGCTGTTATCCGTAACCTATTACTCGTCCATCTCCCATTTGCCACCTGATTCTCTCGCTTCCTGCCCTGCAGTGCTGTATCTGTATAGCCCTTGTGGCTTAGCGCTTCTTTTTGATTATAATAATAATACTGAACGAAATTATTCCCATAAGGAATATTGTGAATTAGATTAGTCCATTTCAGACCCCTTAACATACACGTACAAACGCACTTACGTAAATACACTTGCATAATTGGTCACGTTGGGAGGTTATCGTAAACCAGGGGTCCACTGTGTGTGTGTGTGTGTGTGTGTGTGGGTGTGTGTGTGTATATATATATCTTTTTTTTTTCAACAAATATATATATATAATATATATATATATTTATATATTTATAAAATTATTTTATATTTATATTTATATTTATATAATATTTATTTAAAAATTTTTTAAATTTTATATTATATTTATTTTATTTTTTATTTTTTATATATATTTTATATATATTTTTAATAATTTATATATATATTTTATGTATAGGTTGGAAAACAGCAACCCCCGGGGAGGTACTACCGTCCTGCCAAGTGAGGTAAAAGAGCCTGTGTTTTTTTTACATGATGGTAGGATTGTGTGTCTTTTGTCTGTCTCAAAAAATTGAAAGATTACAGCATTCTTGCTACTTCTACTTAACTTGGGTACACTAAACATACATGTACACTTATTTAACACACCATCTGAGTTTTCTTGTTTTTTAAACTTAATAGTTCTTGGTCTTATTAATTTTCCTTTATATCCAGGGGGAAGTGGAAATAAGAATCTTTCCCCCCCTAAGCCATGCGTGTTTTTAAAAATCAACTAAAATGCCGGGAACAATGGGGTAGAAACCCCCTTTTCCTGTAAAGATTACTAAAAAGAATAAGAAAAGAAAAATTTTCAAAGTGGAAGTCTGAATGTGCGTGGAGTTTCAGATATAAGAAAAGATGATTTTTTGGGTGTTATGAAAGAGAAAAAGCTGGTGTCCCGGGTTTAAGTGAAACAAAACTAAGGGGGTGGGAGAGTTTCAGTGGAGAGGAAAAATGGGATTAGGCAGGGGGTTTTAAAAAGAGTTAGAGCTAAAGAAGGGGTAGCAAAAATTTAAGATAAGCTATGGCAGGAAAAGAGGGACTATAAATGTATTAATTCAAGGGTTATGTGGAGTAAAAAAAAGATTGGATGTGAAAAGTGGGTTATATAAGCGTGTATGCACCTGGAGAAGAGAAAGTGTAGAGGAAAGAGAGATTTTGGGAAATGTTTTAGTGAATGCGTGGGGAGTTTTTTAATCAAGTTGAAGTAATGGTGGGGGGTTTTAATGCTAAAGTGGGTAAAAAAAATGGGGGAGTATAGGTAAAATTTGGGGTGCCAGGGGGGAAAAGTAAAAGGGGGGCCTTTAAATTTGGGTATGTGTAAAAAAATTTGGGAATAAGTAATACAATTTTTTGAAAAAAAAGGATAAATAAATTACAAGGTATATGTAGCACGTAAAAAAGTAGTTATTTGTTATGTAGGTGGGGTAAAAGGTTGATGGGGAGGCTCCAGGGTTACATGTTTATAGAGGGCAACGATATTCGGTCATTATTTAGTTGTACTACGTTAAGGGAAGGGTAATGGGAAAAGAGGAAGGGGGCAACAACAAGTGAGGGAAGTGAAAGTTATAAACAAGGGAGGAGGAAATTCGGGTGAGATATAAGCGACATTGGCAGAAAAGGTGGGGTATGCAAAGATGAGTAGTGGGGGGGA